>JAQBSW010007976.1:0-37038 GCA_029291075.1 Eudiplozoon nipponicum
TATTTTATTTCATGTGGTTGATTTGGTTTATAGAATTCATTTTGTTCGAGCTACAATACTACGCACAATTCATTAGTATTACTCTGCTACTTAAGTTCACGTTTTGTAATAAATCAGTGGCAATTAGTTTCAGTTGTGTCTTAAACTGATCATTTTCGCGTCAGTGTAAAGTAGGTTCTAATAATACTTCCTGGTTTTTAAAAAGTTTTGTATTCCTGCTATTGTTAAGTATTTATATTTGATTATATACATTATGCATTAGTAATGGGTTTTAACGCACATGCACAATATATATATATATATATATATATATATATATATATATATATATATGCCTGATAATGTTATACTTTTTCTATTTCACTAATGGTTTCAGTCGTCATGGCACTTACATTTTGACGCCAAGTCTTATATATATTTTTCAGAAATCAATAGTTTATTTTATTATTGCTAGTTAAATAAACTCCGTAGTTTACCTTTTAAGATTGAATTATTAAATAGGAATAATGATTCTCCAATCAGGCATATTAGTCTTCTGTGTTGATCAAACGAGATGAAGCATAACGCACTACATTCCCGTCAATGAACGATTGATTATAACCTGTCCTAGAATTCATATTGTTTTTTTCTAGTTGTCGGAATTGCACAGTAATAGTGAAGACCAGTTTATTTCCTACGTGTAACATTTCAATAACACATTATTGTATGGTTTAATTAATTTTAATTACAATAAAAATTTATATATATATATATATATATATATATATATATATATATATATATATATATATATATATGGCGAAAGAAAGTCTTAAACAGTCACAATAGATGAAACTGTAATTTTTTTTTAATTTTTAAATATTCTATGTTATGTTTATATTTAATTGGTTTACTTAATTTTCCTACAGAAGTTATCTGTTTATTTGTGTGTACTAATTAAATATCTGATATTTTATACCTAATTTTTTTCTGCGTTTGTTTCGTGTTTTGAAAAGATTTCATAGGCCCTGTAATACAGCCTGCAATTAATTGAGAAGGTTAACATAGAGCTTTTTGCATTTTTAAAATCTGTCTTCTTTAAATTATATTTCTGTTCTGTCTCCACTTGATAGTTTTAATTAATGTATTTTCTGAAATTTATCTGAAAATGAAATCACGTACTCTGTCTAATTGTACCTATGATTGCTAAGTAAATATAAGCGCCAATTACTTGCAGCTGCACTTTAATGCAAACTAAATGCCAGCTAATTCTGACGTATGCGTCGGGAAGTTTCTGCTGTGGACTGTTAGTAATTTCTGCTACCGCTAACTAAGTTTGGTATGAATTCTAGATCTCTTTTCTGACACACTCCCATACTCATAATTCTTTCTATTATACCGATTAATGCAGTGTTTGGTTAAAATGATCTAATATATGGTAATAAACGAACAAAGGGATTAGAATTCACCTGTTTTAAAAAATCTAATGAGTAAAAATTTAACCAACGTTATTTCGTTATGGTTCAACCGCGTTTATTGCTCTAAAATAGTTTCAGAATTAAATTTTTCCAAATAACACTATAGCATTTCGTCCGATATACATTTTATTATATTTTTTGTTGAAGAAATGTAATTTGAAGTATTTTTAAAAGTATTTAACGCAAGGATTGCTTCGCTAGCTAAAATAGCCTAAAATGCTTTGTAAAATGTTATAAAATGTTATTAATCGTTAACCTATATATATATATATATATATATATATATATATATATATATATATATATATATATATATTTATGTAGGTATATATAATATTCTAAGCAGAGATAATCATGCTCAGAATATATTTTGTAAATAAGGGGAATTTGTTTTTCAGTCTTCAAACTAGACTTCTGTTATATCTATTAACTCTCACTCAATTTTGGTGTTTTAGTTCTTATTTGTGTGATTTTAAGAGGTTGTACTTGACATTCGAGTTCCATACACAAGAGCTCAAATTTGGCTGTACATTTTCTCAACTTGTGTCAGAATGTCGCTTTTGCAGAAATTGCTTCATTCGCTTTAATATATTTTTATGTTCATATAACGCTTTACTGTTTATTTATGCTGGATTATTTTATCTTTAATGAATAATTAACAAAAACCTTAATGTGTTCTGCCACATTATTTGTTGTCTGGGACTTATATTTTCCATAGTTTTCGTCTCTTCCGGTTTAAGCTACTGTTAATTACTAGTTTTGGCCAGATATTCTTTTCTTCACAGCTGGCTTGCTTAAATGCCACGAGCGACAACATTTGAGTGTACGTACTATTCAAGCAATTCAGTGCTCATATTGCGTGTAGTGCTGAATTGAATTCATCAGCAACTGAAATACAATTGCTGGTTTCTGCTAAAATTTTCTAGAAACTTGTAATTGAATGCTACTCAGTTTAGACAGAAGAACTGCGTTCATGACTTGCTTTTTTGTAACAGCTGGCGTTTTTATGTCAGCGTCACTGTAATGATATTGATCCGTGAGTTTTGTTAACCTGTTTTATTCCTGCTATTGATTATTGTTTTCCAGAGTGGTTCTGTTCTGTTGTTCTGACGGCACAACTGGACCTTCAAGTTAAGCAAGGCACTGAATTCATAAATAAAACCGAGCCACATTGAAATATTTAATATGTGTTCAAATTTTGCATCGCTCATTCTTGTATAAAGCAGTTGTCTAATTGGCATATTCTGTGATTACTGGTAAATCCTCCTGTTGGCTTGTTACCTCTCTCTTCGTATGACCAAGTAGGAATAAAATTTGCGAAGATTTACCTGTTTGAAAATAAATATTTTTCTTATTTTCTGGACGATTTGATGTTGGATCATTTCTTTGTATTTACCACATTCTCTCGAAGTTACTGTAGTGTCAGAGACAGTTCCAGTTTGCGCTCGAATTTAGTCAGTGCTGGGTTTATGAAGAACTCAGAAAAAACCAATGGTATATCTGATTAGTGAGTTGTCTACGAAGAGATTTTCTAACCATAAATCAATTTATATAAATTTTAGCATTGTTTATAGGCACTTAGCGCGACGTTCTTGTAAGGAGGCGCAGGGTTCATTATTGCAAAACCACGCAAACATTTACGATGGTCCATTAACGAGACTGGGTGCCCTTCATTTGAACTCTTATTGCTTATTTGTGGTAGAGGTTTAACAGTGAGGACCGCAGCTCTTTTCAGACAGTGTGCACACCAGTAAATCATTTTTCTTCGAATTGTTTCTAAATGTAAAGCAGGTGTTTGGAGAACATAAGGATTGCGATTTTAAAACTAAGCTATATTAAATATTAAGCTGATTGCCTACAGTCGTTATCCTGCATTTTAGCCAACAGTCGTCAGTTGTGAATTAGGTGGTCAGGGAACATATCTATCATTATAGCGAAATGTTTGAACATTTTAATGAATGCTCCTAAACTATGCATTATTCTCTCGTGAAGTCTTCGTCTATTATTTACATAAGTGTGTGTTTCTCAGTCAATGCCTACTTATGCATGCAACTAACTTGTTTTTTCCATCGTAGAAATAGCATTGTTTGATATTTGTTAATTAGAGAATTAAAACTCTGAGCCGATTACCGCTACACAATAGGCATTCATTTTTTCAAGTATCATAATATTTTTTCTCTGTGCATTTGTTCTATCACGTCGGAATCTATTAGGTTAATTTTGCAACAACTGTCAATTCTTTTATTTGGTTCAATTCCGGTTTTATTGTATCTCTGTTAGCATAATTTACCTTGTTTGCACTCTGAAAACAGCAACCAGATGCCAAGCTTTCGAAAATCGATATTCCTCTCCGTTATTAGCTTTAATAGTTCACAGTACGTGTTAATTTAATAAGCGTCATAATTTGGTGTAAGGTTCCGTTTACGCATTCAGTGTTTTGTCAGAAGGCATTTCTTGAAGTAAAACCTCTTTGATCCCATCTGTTCACTTATAGATATAGAAGACAATTTTCTTTATCAAAACTATATCAACATTATTAAAATTTTTATCCTAGGCTAGGCACTATTTGACAACTTACATGTGGAACTGTGCCATTAAAGTTATATTGTCGTTTTTAGCTGTTTGAGTGCAATTTCTAAAAGATTTGTCAGGAAAATTACTTATTGTGCCAAAACTCGTGTACACACAGGTTCATATATTTATTCAAATACCCATAGATGATCTACGGTGTCTTGCACTGGGTTTTTTAACTGTGTGACAATCCTTTTTGTGCTTTCTTTTATGTTCGTGCATGCCTTTGTGATAAATACTGTATCTGGCATTTTTATTGGTCTTGTTTGCTGAAAATCAATAACCTTTATGATAATTGTAAACTGCTCTTTGCTTGAATGACACAGGATAAAATCTTATATTTAAATTTGTACTTTATTCTGTCTATTAATGACAATTTTGCAGGAATACCACCAGAAACTTATGCTGTTGGTGTTTAATCTAGCCGATGTTTTGTGAACCGTCAACCATTGTAACTTACTACAATGTTCTACGACGATATAGCCAAGCAATTCAACACAACAATACATACGTTTTATAGTTCACCTGGCTACTTGTATTGTATGAACTTTTTAGCGATTAATAAAAGTGCCAATTGCCCACTCATTGCCTCTTAAATCTTTTCGTTAGGCCACTATTCGTTTCATTACTCATTCGCTAATAACATAATAGAAAGTCAACTGATTGAAATTGAACCGCGATTTATATTATATATATATATATATATATATATATATATATATATATATATATATATATATATATATATATGATATAACAGTTAATTAACATGTGTGCTGCGCGTCAATCAATGATAAAAGTCGTGTCGGCTATTGTATTCATTGGAATTACTCGTATGATTGGAATTATCGCCAAATATTGGCAGTGTTTCATACTTCCTTTTAATTTCGCCTCATTAAGAGCATGAATATTTATTCTAGGCTTTCTTAAATAATTATTTTTTGCATGGTTCATCTTATGTGCTATTCCAATCCAGATGGTGAGCTCGAAATGAAAACCAACGCAATAGTTTTATTAAAAATTGGAAATCAGCGTGATTTGTTAGGTCGGTCTTTTCTGTAGCTATTCGTTGATGGCGAAATTTAGTTGACATAATTTCTTTTTTTGAAGAGAACTTGAGAAATAAGTAGGGTTCACACTTAAAACTGGCTTTTTGTACTTCACTTTAGAGGAGGCGTATTGTTATCCACATTGCTGTAGACGAAACTATTCCATAAACTCACGTACACACAAATACACATACGGATACGCTTATTCATTGACGTAGTTAACAACGAAAATGTTAACTGACTTAAATACTTGAAACAAAGATGTGTTGCAACATTTGTGCTTAGGAGGAAAACTTGTGTGAAATTCAACAGCCGCGTATTTCTTTCTCGTTTATTTATAATGCGGCACAAAATTATGTCATATTGTTCTACGGGTTTGAAACCACCTTGCTACTCTAGGTTATCCTGAAAACTGTATAGTTTGAGCATTAATCTTGTTCGCAAATTAATGGCTTTTCTCCACTCAATATGAAGCCAATGTTTCATTTTGTCAAAAAAAAAAATAAAATCCATAACTATGTGGCGACAGTCCTTAAATGTTGCTAACGAGAGAAAATTTATGGTGAATTCCTACTTGAGTACCTTTCGGCTCCTCACGTGTTTTAAATTTCAGCCCGGAATTATATTTTCCTTATGCTAATGTGCAAGGTACTTCACATGGCGTCGCATTTGGATGTTGGCTTGTGTGGAATGGTACCGTTATAGAATTCTACCATAAATTTGTGGCTCTCCGACTTTTGCATTTGTTAGTTCCAAGACTGGGTTCTCACGACGAAGTACCCATAATGATTGATCTGAACTAAAAATTTGCGTTGAAGTATTGGAAAGCCCGACCAGGATAGCCACCAAAATGCGCAGCTTGCATACCGGAAGTGTATCCGCCAGAACGGAACTGAATTCTTAACGCAATAACCTAAGGCAGTGACTTAATTAAATGCATTAATTTGAGTTTGTCCTAGATTTTCTGTAGTACCTGGCTAAAGTGGATTTGTTCTTTGCAAATCAGAAATCAATGTTGAAAGCTTATTTTAGAAAAATTGTTATGAAGTCATGCTCCTTTAGTGATATATATATATATATATATATATATATATATATATATATATATATATATATATATATATATATTATAAGTAACACTTTATTGACATAAACCAAGTTAACTCATGACCATATTTGAAGAGAATGTAATAATTATTTGCGTGCTTCAGTTTCTCACACACATTCTCTCTATCTGTGCACATATGCTGTGCTGGTATTCGTCTACTAGCTCTAACAAATATCATTATTACAGCTGCTATGCTTACTCTAAGAAATATTTAATGTCTAATTTTGTCTATACATTTACTTTAATTTGGTATTGCCAGCATTGTACTGCGCATGTAATTAGAAGCCTGATGATAGTTCTGGAGATGAGGTAAGGAAACGTTACCAGTCAACAAGGATTAGATCGTACATCATTTCTAATGCTTATTACGAAGGATGTGGAGTCCTTTGGAGTGAGGGGAAGGAATCAGTACCCGTTCATCACGAAGATGAACACGATGTACACTTTGAAATGGGATCTTGGTGAAACTGTTAGAGCAAATCTACCACCCACGAAAGAAAATCGTGGATACTCTAATTGGAATGGTCGCACCTCGAAACTAAATACAACAACGTTCAAAAGATAACTGCTATTTTTATAAATATTTTATATCCCATTTTGTTAATATGTTTAAAAAATCATTGGTTTCGCAACGAAGGAATAGACTAACTGCATTTATACACTTGCAAACGTGGAATTGTGCACACTATGAATTACACTTGCGTACTATGTTAAGTGTGTACGTTTGTCTAGTTTTTTTAAAAAATTTTCTTTATTTAAACCACCGCGAAACCATTGCTACGTTGTACACTAATGTGTGTACTTGAAGTTTCACTAAAATCAGCAGAAAAGTAGGTCTCATCCATCTAGTGACTGTCAATACCTCTTTTAGTGTGTTCACTTTAACATGTCGGCAAAAAACAAGTTTTAGTCTGCAACATATTTCGCTGTATTAAAGTTCTTTCCGACCATATGTGAAAAAATAGCAGCTTTTCCTTCTTTAATTGTTTTAACGCCATTTTGAGTAAACAACGCGTTTTTGCTCTGTGAACCACGAATGGACGACCTAGTGTTTTTTTCACCGCCCTCACATTACTAGGAATATTGTTCATAGTTACATAGCAGTGAGGTATCAGCTCTTCAATCCTGATGCATTGCTGTGCTGTTTACCAGCGTGTACGTCTTCCACTAGTAAATAATATTCTATCATTTTCTTATTACTTGCGATACTGGTCTATTTGGCGCTTGATTGAATAGGCTTCTTCTGAAAGTCGAATTCTTCCTTTCAAAAGCAATGACGTGATTTAGTTTTTACACATAGAACTCAAATTCTCAATTTCTACAGTTGACCAGAGCCTTCGTATTACTTTTGCCTCCACACTGATATTCTCCGGTTGCCTGAGCGCATTATGTGTTGTATTGGTCGATATTGACAAGATAGCTGATAAAATTCTGCGCTTTTTTGATCACCTTGTCAGTTTGGTATGTTTAAAATGGTGGTAGGCTTTATTGCTAAGGCCTCTAAATAGTCAGCCGCCTCGATTGATTTTTTTCTCTGTGCAATTGAAGCGAACTTTTAATGGTTCTGTAGGTGTCCTTCCATCGATTTAGTGGTGTTTTCTGTGTGCATAATGTCTGACTGGAAGTACCACAAAAGGTAATTTGCCTATGGTTGAGAAGCTTTATATAGCACTGCTAAGCAGTTTTCGGTCGAGTTTCTCTATTTGTCTCACTGTCCTAGACAAGGAGAAGTATACCGCCTGTATTTGGCCAACGATTCGGCGAAAACATTTGTTATTGATATTATGTTTTAAAATTATTGTTTAAATGATTACTAATAAAAAACAATTCGTACATGAATTAAACTTCCAGAAGATATCGCCTTCGTAAAGGTTGTGTATATATGCGAATAGAATTGTGTAGTTTGATTATGTGTGGCCAAATACTTCTTTTCCTGTTAAACTAGTTAATCAAGAAATATAATATAACGCCGTGGGAAACAGTTTACATGGTTTCACAATCACATGCACATATTTTCAAAAGATGCAGCGTTCGCGTTTCAGCCAATAAATTTGCACTTTTTATGATATCTATTATTATTATTATTATATATGTACTTATTTATTTATTCGTTTATTGGTGTTTTTTACTTGTATATCTTTTTATCTATAACTACGTAAAACCACATATTTATACCTATAATTGTGTATCGTTCTGCTACCGTTTTTAATCACGCGCCTTTGTAGTTGACCAGTAAAACCTAATTTGGTTTTTTATTAGATTATGAAACATTTCGATTCCGTTCATTCTGAATCCCTGTTAAACTTTCTTATGTATAATGTTTATGAAGCTAATCATAATCGCTGAAGCCGGTTCCATAGAAGACAGATTTGTTACGCTTTAAAAAAAATAAATGTGAGAATGATATAAGATTTTCTTTTTAATCTTTTTGTTCGCAACCGCGTTTTTCTACTTGCTGTATCTCGTAAATTTTGCCAAAAAAATGTTATCGGAATTTTTCAACAAACTATTTTGGTCTAAATTGGTTTCGTGTGGATAATTTACGACTAGCTGATTCATTTGCTGAATTGAAGCTTGTTTAATGTGGTCTTAGAAGCGTTTGTTTTGAATTTTATAACTCAGTTCTACCAATTCAACATGTTTTAGTTCTTATTACTTTTTCCTTCGTTAAATTTTGGCCGTGTTCCGCCTTTTAAAATTATAATTCAGCTACAATTCTACGAAAAAATGACGAAACTGTTCGTTTTTCATTATCTATAGATTTTCAATAAAACTGTTAAGTGTGCTGATATTGTGGAGAAATCAATTGATGCTTACACCATATTCGCTTTTTGATTCTTTCCTTTTATATTTTGATTATAATAATAACTGTATGACATGCCTGTTTAAAGTGCTCAATAAAATCGCAGCAAAAGTTTTTGTGTTTCTGTATGAAATTTCTAAAGTTAATCTAATTAACGTCGTATATGAGTGTTTGCAAAAGCCTGGGAGATGTTCAAAACAACATTATATACGGCACCATTGGCTTAGGTGATCCTTCAAATAATACGAGCTCTAGTTTATAGTAACGTAGATATTCCTTGGTCCCCGCGACTCACGTGGTCCTTTATCAATTGAGTATTTAATACTCCCAATCTAGAAAGTATTGATTTTATAACCCAAAGCAACTCTCTCTGACATGCTCCTTTTTCCATTCCACGCTAAGTCAGTTTAGACATTCCAGCATCTCATTTTTTACTTGATTTGTGTTTTGACTAAGACAAATCAGGTAATTTCGCATTTTTTCATTCTTTTAAGCATCTCATTTAGTTTCTATTTTGTTATTTGATCTTTTAAGAATCGGATAAACACAACGTAATCTGTACACGTATGACAAACGGTTTACAAAATAGTCACGTATTAGACTGGTATTAAGATAGTCATGTTTTGAAAAACCACGTCAGATATTGAACGGGTTCCTTTATAGAATACATATTTTTTAATGTGATACTTTTTTATTTAATCTCAGTCCGGGGCTTATTTATTATTGTGTAACTTCATGGTAGAAAACCAGATCAATAATAGTATGTTTATCTGAATTATATGGTCAGAAAACTTTTACATCCGATTCATTAAAGAGAAAAACTTAATTTCAGGGCAATTGTGAAATAGATCCTATCCAGTAGTGAAGAATTACCTTCTATTAGTTTCTATAACTTGGTGGGATTAGTTTTTAAAGCTTAGTTAATTTTATTAGTAAAGCCAAACATTTCCTGGTTTAAATCCATGTTTGGGCAAAAATCTGGCTACTACGGGTGAATGCCAGATAACGATTATACCAGTCTGGTAGATTGTATTATATTATAGTCTATTGATTGGATTTGAGTTTTTTGTCCGTTTAAACTACAACGTGTTTAAGACAGAAAATTCATTCCATTGTTCTGTTAGGAAATTCTGGATCCATCGTTCCTCAAATAAATAGTCTCCACGACGGGGCGACTCCTATGAACGATTTTCTCCAAAATTTCGTTTATTCATATTTCATAATACATTATTCGTAGTACATAAGAGCCTATATTTTCAGGAACTTTACTACGAATTATCGAAGAGTGTCCGTTAAAATAGACTATGTTATATAATTTCTGGTTTCACCCATTTTTATGGGTTAAAACAAGGTTATATAGCTCTAGATAGCTAAATTCATATTGATTACTCTAACATTGCCCTTCAAAAGGATATTTTTAAATCTTCAAATCCACACTTTAATTCCAATATGCTTTTATTACTTGCTTAACAAATAAAATATAACGCATTAATACTCAGTCTTGTCTTCCCTCGCAGTTACAGCTGTATTCACTATATATTCATTAGTAAATGAATGAAAATTAAACAATTTATCGATTTTGCATCGTCAGTGCTATATCTAGCTAAACGAATAATAACTAACTAATAAATTTAGAAGTTATTATCTATGAGTACTTAATACATATAGAAATTGTTCTTAAATAAGGAGGAAATAGGCTTATTTATATCGCCATTTAATTATATTCGCAAATTTGGCGATCCTCTGTGGTTCATGACATGTCGTAGACTAAAGTCGAGTTGCAGATACCTGCATCTTTACAAAACCTTTCCTGATATGGCTTGGTATCTGCCTTATAATGCCAAACCACAGGTAACTAGTTGCAACTTTAAGTCGAATTAGAATCACTCATTAGTATGGCTGAACTGAGTATTGATTATTATTTACGGCATGTGAATAAAGTGTTGCAGAAATATGCACCAGTTCCCTGGTTCAAATCCCGACCACAGCAATTCGGTAAACGCCTGATGAGCACCTAGTAATATTTTTTTTTAAAAACACGTCATGATAATTTAATACGATATCACTTCGCGATTGTAAGTCGTCTGTCCTCTAATTACAGATCTGGCATATCCGAATGAAACTATGCCGAAAGAGAAACCGAATGAGATCTATCAAAAGGGAAGACTGGCCAAAAACATTTTTAAATCTAAAATTAGCACCAGTCCAGTTCGAAGTTAAACTCTCGACAGTCGCACATTCTGACGCATTTTTCTCCTACATGGTTATTATCATGCAAAATGGAGTGCCGGTTCACGTGGTTACAGCCAGTAAAATAAATTTAAATAAAAATACAGTTCCTATTCCTTGTATGCAAACATATATTGTACATATTTAATGTATCCACGGTGTTCTATCGTGGGTGGTCGATCTGAACTCTCGGTTCCACAATGATTTCTATTGTACCTCATTTTCATATACGCGTTGAATTCGGCTTCGTAGTGTCTTCACTCCAAAGGCTCGCACATCATTCTTACTAACTTCCGGTACCGAGAGTGTAAATCGACCATCCACGAAAGAAAATATGATGTTCGCACTTCGCAACCAAGAACAAAATTTTCCATTGTAAATTTTGCTTTCCAATGAACATGCATTGCGGGTTGGTACTTGCTAGTCAGTTTTCCGTCGTACTCTGAGGATGATCATGGAAGGTCGAAACGCGTTAGTGCGTGCGACTGGCGGTAATTTTGCTATGTTCGACAACTGGTTAAATACAATGGGATTGGTGTTTACTTCGAACTCGTAAACTTGATTTAAAGAATTGTTACCACCACCCGCGCAAGCAAGGATTGTTTAATTCTATTCCATCGTAAATTACTAAAATTTCGGCTGCAGAATTTCTGTGCTGCCAAGAGCAGTACTGTTTTGCAGCTCTCGATACATTTTTAAAAGCTATTCAATTAACCAATCATTGATTTCGTAAATAGCGGTGTAAATTGAATTAACTTTGTGCAATAGAAATAAGCAACAATCAAATTCTTATAACCAGAAGCACATCATAGCAGACCAAGCATCAGTCGCACGTACTGTCGCATTTTGACGTTCCACAGTCATCATTAAAGCACGACAGCAAACTGGTTTACAGGTACCTAACTGTTAAGCGAATACAATTTATTTAAAATTAAAGTGTTACTCAACTTTGTAGTCTGATATATATTTCATTTTACGTTAATGTCAAATGAATAACTTCCACTTTTGTAGCTTTCCGCCAATTTTTATTGGTTATTCAATTAAGCAACCATTTAAAGAATGCTTGCTCATCTTCCATTTTACCAGTAGTACAACGTTAAAAGGCTGCAGTCAGTCACGCACATTGACTGGATTTTTCCTATAATTGTCACCACCAGAGAACGGCACCAAATTGACCAACGGGGAATTATCGCTCAGTAAATAAATTACCTTTTAATATCCGAAAGCGGCTCTTCACCAGATAGTTGCACATAAATTGCATTTGACTGGAATGTTGGCCGCACAATTGCCACGCAGTCATAAACATAACTCAAACAATCATTCATTGAGCGAGTGGTGATAACAATTATTTAAGTCAAGTTTGCGAGCTTGAAGCAAACAACAATCATATTGCACTTAAATCGTCATCGAACAACATAGCAAAACTACCGTCATAAATATTTTGTAGCATGTGCCACATTTTTGTGAGATATTCCATTAAACAGTAGATAATCCCTTGAATTGAAAGACAATAATGTTTTCCGGTGCCATAATGTTGGTATCGAGTACTGACACAATATACATATTGTTGGTACCCTTTACAGACTCGGTATACTTGTTATATACAATGAGTTGGCTTTGAAGTCGCATTGTCGAGGACTTGATATGAAGTTAAAATCATTACTTCAGGTTTGCACATGCGTATAGGAGACTGTACCGTCCTATTTTACCACATTCTTCGCCCAAATATACAGAGAGTAAATGGCGTAATACCGGCTTCTACTGATGAGTCGCCAGTAAGCACGAAACGAATGTGCACAAAATCGTACTCTCAGTTAGTGCCGTCTTTGGTTTATCCTTCTGGTCATATTTGAAATAATTTGTTACTAGATGCGAAAAATATAATACATATTTGCAAATATATTAGTTCTTCGCCAAAAACAGTATCGAATTGTTATATATTTAATTTAATGATGTCATGATTACCGCTAAATGTGATAACTGATTTCGATCAAGACCAGAGTATATGGATTTTCTGGAGTAGTAAGTGTTTAGAAATAGATGTAATTCTTAATTTAACATACATTAAAATCCATTGCGATGGTACCATGTACCGACTCGGCAACCATAGTGTTAGTAACATGTACCTTTCGGTACTATAATGTTAGAATCAGGTACTGACAAAATAGCCATATTGTTGGAATCGTTTACTGGTTCGGTATATATATATATAGAGATAGAGAGAGTTAGTGTCTAAGTCACAGTGTCGAGACTTTATTTGATGTTAGCTTCAATGCGGTTTGATCCTCGCTAGACTGCGTATTTGTAAATATGAGTTTGCATACTTAGGCAATGTGTGACATACTTTTATAGTCAACGGTTACCAAACAAATTTATTTGTTAAGCATAGACCTAAGGATATAATAAAATAATAATAATTATACAGTACAAAGGTGAAGAGGCAATGAAATTCATTAAAGATAGATTTCGTTTCGTGATTGTGTTAATATATTTTGAAGCTAATTTAGTTTTAATTACATTCATATCTACACCTAGTGTGAAAGACAAAATTCCACTACAATCTGCATCTATAATTTGAATGGTACCTGGTAGCAATCAAATGTAGGCAGATGTTGGAGAAGATTGAAATCACACGTGTTGGAGCACATAAAAACTTGGTGCATACAAAATAAGATTTGCTTTGCACGTACATCTAGCTAAGTTTATTATGTTTCGTGCAAAATTCGACATGCCAACAAGATACTTTTGAAATTTAATTAAGGTTAGGTGTGAGAGCATGCATCGCTATTTGAAGGCAATTGAAGTAAACAGGCATTGTCCAGAACTGTGTCAAACGAGATTACTTCTTCGGGCACTGGCAGTACCACGAGGATTTCTTTGGTCAATGGAATAAGGTGTTTAGATATGATTCTTCTATTTAAACTTTTTGGACCGAAATATGTAGAATTTGTGTTTATTATTTATATGGATCGTTCTTTTCTATTTAAGCATAATTAGTTCATGTGTTCTATTTCTCCAGTAAATCAATTGATAAGATGGAACGAAAGCGCTTCCTAGCAGTAATATTGTGAATTTTGAATTCATTTATGAGGATAAATGTTTCACTTATTTTAAAAATAAATATTTTAAAAAAATATTATACAATTTAATATACAATTAATTTTTTCTAAAATAACTTGCTACTGTCAGTAGGCTATAGAAAATATATTTATTATTACTGGATGCATGGACATCTGATGAATATACGATCACGGCATGGGATAACCATTAATTTACTGCTATTGGATTCACGAATTCTTACATTTAATAGCAACACCTTATCCTTCATTTTGTTTTCTGAAAGATAGCAGATTCTAGCATTAAAATAAAGTTGGCTTTTAAATAACTTGAAGCATCTATCAGTTACTAACTCTTAAGGATAATTCATGTTTCAAGTAATGCTTAATCATTTCCACTAATGATGTCAGCTTGGAGCTCATAAAACATTTTCACTATAGTAATGCATTTAGACAGCACCTAATGTCTTATGTAACCACTGTTGCGTTATAGTCTCCGTATGTTTTATTCAATTTTTCAAATAAAATATTGAGCGTAATCAAAGTGTATTTAAAGCCTCATAATAACAGTATTTTATGCATGAAATAGAGCGATTTTGAAGTCGGTAGAAATTAAGCTTTGAAAAATTATAGAACACTGAATGGTTGCCGCAATAAAACATGGTTTTTGTAGCATGGTATAAATAAACGGACACTTTCGATGTTATACGCTAGAGCCGAATAAACCCATTAATTATTTAAATAAAGCTTGTGAGCTTAGTATATACATAAGTTCCCTTTTATTTAGTCAGTCGCACAACATAGAACAAACACTGTCAGTAAAATTTATTTAAAATGTCAACTTTCCAACCATGTTTAGACGAGTCATTTGGTTATTTAGTAAATGTTAAGTATATATATATATATATATATATATATATATATATATATATATATATCCAACATACTTCTAAATCTACTTATACTTGATAGGTTTATACATGTCAAACAATACCAGATCCCATGCATTTTTAAACTCATAACAATTTGCAACCATGTTAATCGATTACTAGATGAGTTGAATGACCATCGTTCCATGGATGAGTTTGATGTGTCGAATCCGATTACGATGGCACAAAAGTCAAATCAGCAACTTTCACAAGACGCGTTGTTGAACACATCGACATCATGTTCTACCGAGTTACAAGGCCATAACTTTCCATCAACGTCAGACCAATTATCAGTGCCAGTGACAAATGAAAAAGGCGCAAAGTGAAAGACAGAGATACCAGTATGCACAACTCGCTCAGGAAGAACTCGACGTTAGCCGAAGAACTACGATTACGTCTATTATTTACCGTCTATTTTTGAGAAGGTGGTTTATGTAGATGAAGATATTTCCTCCAACAAAATTAAAGTAATTATTATTGATAAATTAAAAACCTCCGTGGCTGATTGTAACGATTATTATTAAAAAAGAAATAAATCGTTTAATTTTTAGAACATTCTTTGTTTAAATACATTACAGTATATATAATATTAAATTGTGCGTAATTAGAGTTTCGGTAATCTGTAACTGTTCTGTCGTGACTTTCTCTATCAAACTTCGTTTGACATTTTAGTTTTCCATTTCGGTTTTACAAATCTTGATTTTCACAATATAATCTGGCTACTAAATTTTGTTTTGAATCGTGTATATTGGGAACGTTGATGAAAAGGTAATTTAATAAATCTGTTTTACTCGTCTAATCTCTTTCCAAGTTATGGACACGGGTGAATTGTTACGTAAAAAGTCCTTTGCCTATTACTAATTTAATCAAATATATATTTAAGTTCGATTAACATGAAAGTTAATCTTAAGTTCGAGGATACTGACAATTTAGCTCAAGATATTGTAGGCATGAACTTAATAGATGTGGAAGAGGAAACCAACCTGTCAGACTGAATACGACTTGGCGTCTATGGGGTTCTCATTAAATAGTAGGGTTGGAGCCTCTACACTGCGAATTACATTGAAAAACTTAAAATAATCAGAAATAATGAATATGTTATAATATCAAAGGTATTTGGAATGAGAGAACATATGCTTAAATGGATGCAGGTTAATTGAAGGCCTACTGAATAATGAAAACAAACTGAAGAATTACACAAAATTGAAATTATAATGTTGAATATATTAGCTGTTCTATCCTACATTTAATCCTTTACTCTACTTATTTAATTCTTCCAATTCATTTGATCTTCTTTTCCTGCTAATGGTTAATGCCAAATTGAATATATCGATTAATAATCTCCTGGTGCATTCATAATATTATTCCTCGATTTTATTTCAGTTGGCTCCCATAAACATAGTTAATCTACTGCAGTTACATATGTACATACGATTATAGCCTTCCTAATATATCTGATTTCTGGATATGACAGAATTTCTATTCTCATCATCATACCGTAATTAGGCGCATCGTTTCCTCTACATATGTCAGATTCTAGCTTTTGCATGATATTTAATGTACATATAAAGTGTTTATGTGCTCTATTATTTCCATTCGGTTTGGCAGTTTACTGCATGAAGTGATTGATGCAATACAGTTTAAATATTAAATTTCCATCCTAGAATTCTTAATTTCCTGCTCAATTTAGAATCTGGTAATACTAAGGTCCTTTGTTAGCCTTGTGGCTTCTCCTGATTTACACGTATCGAATAAAAATTAAACTTCCCTATTACTTCCTCCATTGTCTTATGTATTTATTCATTTTATTAGCAATTTTCTTTGAGTATATATATAAAGCCTACTCAATTTACTTTTTCTATATTTCAAATCTAATAAATTTTAAAATGCCAATATTCTGGCTATACGATTGATTTAGCTCGTAGCCATAGAAATACCGGCCTAACAAATGTCGGGTACAAGCGATTCAACCCAAGCATGGTAGCATGAAACTTGTCGGGTTTAATGGAACACAACCATCATCTCTTTTCATATAAAGCTTCTAACCTCTGGTTCCACGAAATTTTCTCAATCCAGGAAATGAGGCGTCGTTATTGTCTATAGTACACGAGTTGAAGCTTATTTAACTGAATGAAGCCCTGTAAATAGTCGAGTTTATGCGGCACGTTTAAACACATCTACAAAAATCAATGCCAAAAACCTTATTCAACGTTGCCTTGTCGTTATCTGCATATGCTTCTACCGATTGCAGCACAAACGAAAGTAAGGATGCCATTTACTCTGATCTAAGCTATTTACAAAGTAGAGCTAGAAGTTCAGATATCATCTTCGTTACGGTTGACAGGAATGCTCAAGTTGGGCACTTCAGTAACGCAGAATTTTATTGATGTGGAAGGTAAATTTT
Source organism: Eudiplozoon nipponicum (assembly GCA_029291075.1). NCBI lineage: Eukaryota > Metazoa > Platyhelminthes > Monogenea > Mazocraeidea > Diplozoidae > Eudiplozoon > Eudiplozoon nipponicum. The sequence goes on from JAQBSW010007976.1 coordinate 17,607, forward strand.
AAGCTCGGCGCGCACCGTTAGTGATGAGCGGCTGTTGGATAACTGAACAGAACATATAGTGTACTTAAGTAGCAGTAACTTCAGACGAAGTGTAGGACGTTGTGACACATGTCATCCTCCAGCAGCCGGACGTTGTATCCAAAAAGATCATTTAACAAATCCGAGAAAATTTAAGTTAGCAAAACTATATATATATATATATATATATATAGAAAGGCAAAAACAGAAAATTTAAATTGCTACATAGAATCGAGTAGTGAATACAAATCTGCAGATGCAGACGTGAAATGAAATCTCGCATTTATTTCATCCAGACGTGGCTTTGAAGATACAAACTAAACTAATTACAGAAGCAATTTAACACAATATGCATCACTGAGGATAAAAATACCACAACCTGAGTTGTGCAAACAGAAAAACATGATCGGGTTTTGAGGCTAAATAGCATGTAATGCTCGGAAATGATTAGCCGTTTACTTAGTTCACACTCTGCGTCGCATAAATTTTCTGGTGTTTGCCTTTCAATATATATGGGTGTTCATCTTTACATATTTGAGAAAATGAAGAGTTTCTGGAAAACGCAACAGACAGTATTTAAACGCAAAATAACTTGCATTCAATTATTGAATATGCACTCGGCCAATTGCCACTAAAGTCCTTAAATGATAATATCGAAGGAGAATAGAAATAGAATATATCCTTTAGAACGTTTTTAACGCAATTCCGCTAAAAAGGTTTCCTCGAAGAATATCACTTCGAAGTAAAAATTATCAAATAGTTGAAAGATCTGCACTTAATTTTGAACTCGGCAATAGTTGCGAAGGCAAAAAGATAAACTATCAGCTACCTTGATCTTCCTTGCCTGCTGTTTTAGCGTGCTGAGAGTTCATCTGTTAGATTATGAAATGAAGCTCTCAGCCCGCGAGCAAATCGGTTTTTAGCGGCAGACAAACCGCATAAACGCGTTAACCACCCAGTTCTCATCGAGGAGACTATTCTCGCTTGGAGAAATTAAACAGATAGTATCCGTCTGACTAAATAAACAACCAAATTTGAGAAAGAATAACCTTGAAGAGTGGCAGGCAAGAGGTAACTTCTAATATAGTCATACGATAAACGATGTAAAAGTATAGGATTACGATGACCCTATTGTCGTAACATTGTGAGACGAGATGCTTACATTATGATTGTCTGAATTATTTGTGACGAGGAAAAGAAGCCAATTAGGTATTATTCACGATAAATAATGACGAATCAACTCTTTCAATCCAACTGCACTATTAACATTGTTGAGGAATGCCGATTGCATTTCTTGTGGCACTTTGCGAAAGGCACTGGCATATCCTACGAGCTAGGCTACTCAGGCAGCTCCAATGAATGGCTAGAATGGCGGAAATTTTCACATCGATTGTTTTGCGCTTTTGCATGGAGGATTCCGATGTAGTGCGCGGAGGACTTTAACCAACTTCCTTTGTGTTAATGTTGTATCAAACATAATTTATCCAGCGTAGTAAACTTCTATTACAGAAATTCAAACTTACAAAGAGAGTCAGACTCAATCCATAGCCATTTAATTACTTATCTGATCATGTACATGATTACGTCTAATATTTAAATTAAACGAATCTTCGTTGCGTCGGCTGTGATAGTAATTATTTAAATCAAGGTTACGATCTTCGTATAATTATCCTTTATCAGCATAAGATAAGCATTGTATAATGTAGGAAAGATAATTCATCCAGTAGACCGATTTCGTCTTTATTGGGATCCGCTAATGCATTGCCCGGAAATTGCCGCAGGCAGGACTACCAATATTATCAAGAGACAAACAGTATTTGGTTTATTACATCATTAATAAATAAATGGGTCATTATCTACAGTAAAAATATTTTAAAATACAAAATTGAAATTCTAAACCTGGATTTTAACTACATATTACAATATAACAACATCATATATATTGAGAAAAACACTGGTACATCAGTGTGGAATAATGTAATTATATATTTATTCAATCTCAGCTCAAAATAAAGAAATCGATTTAAATAATTGTTTTCAAGTGTCATTTGGAGACCCAAAATTATTACAACTATCAATATACTTAAACAGGTAAATAATTCTGCAATTTAATGTGAGACCTTTGCCATCTTGACTTGGCGATTTTTTCACCCAAAATGTAAAAAATAATAAGAGCCATGAACTCTGTACCAATCAATATTGCACGCTGTGTCAATTCAAGCGATATCCAAAGTCGATAAGGCCATTCATTTGATATCAAATAGATAATATGAAACCTGAAAGTTAACAGAAATTATATTCGCGTCAAAATAAACATCAAGGGATGATTTTTTAATGTGTTTAAGTCATAAAAAATTCGATACAAGATATAATTCATTCTGTATGAAGAAACTAACTAGGCTTCCATTTTTATTAAATAAATAATAATGGTTTCTAGAAGCTGTATCTGCGACGACGTCCTCAATCTTATCACTTACTATCCCCGAAACCGATGCACGACTGTAAAATTCGGAAGCAGTCACTCGAGGCCAGCCCCTATCCGATCTGGAGTTCCCCAGGGCTCCGTACTTGGTCCTATTCTTTTCGACCTTACACTCGCGCAGGTACAGGTTGAAGACAACCTTTTCAAATATGCGGATGACATGGTCATAGTATTCAGTAACCCCACAGCATCCAACCCTTCCTTACCCCTTATATCGAAGCTTTTAAGCTCGCTCCACTCGCAGCTCAGCAGTATCGGTCTCAAACTAAACCACGCCTTGACTCGTTTAATGAAACTCTCCTCTGACCCATTCCGCTCTCTCCCGGTTGCAAATTATCCCCTCGATATTGAAATAATAGATTCGGCCAAATACCTTAGTATTTAACTTTCAAAATCTTTACTTCTCCCCCCACCTTACGCACACTACGTCCAAACTCTTCAAATGGGACCATCTGATCTGCTTCAAGACTAACAGCCCCATTCTCCAACTCATGCTATTCAAGGTCTACGTCCTACCCCTTATTTCATACGCTTGCGAATTCTACTTTCCTTTTACTCTCGCCTCCTCGTATGCCATCGAACAGATCTCCTCCAGATTTATAAAGCGAGTCTTCCCCCACAGCCAAAATTATCGGGAACGCCTACTCCTGGCAAACCTTCTACCGCTTTGGTTTACCCGTCACCTTCGATTCATTTATTTTATCCATAAGATTACAACTAGCCTATCACTGTCCACCTTTGTTCACCCAAGTCACCACTACGCCACACGTTCTAACAACTTTTTTATTCAATCTAACCATACCCCCCACCATATTTAAAAAAATCTATCTCTTTTCCCACGGATATAAAGCTCCTACCCCAGCACGAATTTAAAAAGGCGGCCCATAAGTACTTCTTTAACAAATTTCTTTGTGAAACGACTCCCCATGCTATTAAATACTTTGCTAGTCACAATTTCATTCACCTCCACGTATCCTACTTTTGATTTGTTATTTCAATGGTCGGGCCTGTTGGCCTTTGATGCCAAATAAATTTTTTATTATTATAACGGTATCTTACATTTTACAAAAATCACGCTACTTAAGAGGAATTAAGAACTAGATTTCACATTTCACTAAAGTGCGTAATTACGGCATCGCGAATATGGAAATCAAACCAATTAATTTCTACACAGCCTTCTTATTTAAATCCGAAATCTAAGGAACACATGAACTTCATTCGGTTTAGGCTTTGCAGATATAGTCACATTCTAGGTTGATCGCAGATTAATGCACGATTTTAGCGCATACCCTTCTGATATGCTAGTTAGAAAATTGTTGCTAGTCTCACACAAGAGGCTGTGGAATTTGAAGGGTACTAGGAGTGGTGTAGCTGAACAGCTTGTGATGTCACCCGCCATGGACCGTTCCAAGAACAGTAGACCTAGTATTCCTACACTTAAATGAGTACGGTCGCGCAACACAAGACTTTGACAATAGTTTATAGAAGACCAGCCTTTATAATTATTAAATCAAGGTTGCGATCCTAAAATAAACACCTACCTATATATACGCACATTTCTAAGTATAAACCTATCATTGTGCAATGTAAAAAATGCCTCTACATTAGTGCATTTCAACCAAGTTTAAAGATATTCCAAATTCTTGGCTTGCATGTGCCACATAAAAATAAAATTCAGTCTTAAACGCATGACAGTAAGCATAATAAATTTATTTGGCAACAAAGGCCAACAGGCCCAACAATTGAAATGATGAGGTACAAATCAAAAGTAGGATATGTAAAGTTGAATTTAATTGTGACTAGCAAAGTATATAACCATTGGGGAGGAGGGAGTTGAGAAAAAGAAGTCCTTTCACCATATTCGTAATAGATCGTTATGATGGAATGGAGATTTCATTGGGCTAGGAAGGATCGACCAGATAGAAGAGTCTGCACGCCAATGTCGTGTGCAGGGATAATACATAAAACGTTAATTTTTTACTAAATACGCATGTGTTTATATATCAACAGAACACGTAAAATAACCCTTAATTTTCTTTATGAATTAATAATGGCAGAAAGCTTACCAAATGTTGTAAAATATTGAGATAATTATAACTGACAGGAGACCTCCAGCGCGACTTGGATACTCAAGAGGAAAACAACAAAGCTCAAAAATATGAAAAAAACATAGTGAATGCTAAAATAAAACAAATTACGTACTCTAAATAGAATACCGATTAGCTCCGCTGCATTATTAGTATCTGTTTGTAATATAAGAGATTTGTCTAAAAGGTAGAAGATCCAAAAGCTGAAAAATGTAACCTAATATTATGAAATAATGCGTTTATACCAAGCTAACAGGAAACGTCACAGAGAAGATTAACCCTCTATTCTTAGAACGAACATTGGTCAGCTTCAACTCAGTTGCAGAAGAGTAACAGTAGTACACAGTCATTAAAACAAGTTGAAAGAATGTCATTTTATTGATGACTGAAAAAATTGAAACTTCATCATATTTAACTACTTCCCACAGCTTCTCAATAATTAGACAACCTCCCAGGATTGCCACTATACTTGAGTAAATTATACGATGCATCAATCACTATCAAAATAAAAACGAAGAACATTAGATTTAATTGAAGTAAACATTAGTAGAATAATTTCCCAAAAGAAATCTCTACAAGTTAAATGCAAGTTATTTTAATTAGGCGAGACAAATGCTGAAAAGTGTCGCTTATATTTTTAAATTTACAAATAAATTATCAAAAAGAAAGATGACAATTTCAAATAGGTACCACAAATAATAAATTTTAAACGAATAAAATTAAATTTACATTTAGCATTCAATTCAAATACAATACGCAGATTCGTTATCAGAAACCAGAATAACATTGAAGCACACTATCTGACCTGTACATTAACCAATCATGTGTAAACGCCCCAGGTTCAAGTAAATGCAGTAAGACGTTATAAAGTTAGATTTGGTGCGAAGGATGGCTGAGTTAGTACTGTTGAGGGTGGCCTTATGAGGGCCGGTCTTGCGTTCTCCGGAAAATGACGAAAAGGTCAGTTAGTGTAGCAGTGTCCAGAAGTACTCCTAGACACTTGAGACCAACTCTGGTTGACTTGGGCTGTGGTTCCTTCTGTTGTGGCGTCGACATCCGTGGCGAGTGATTAGCTGAGTAATCTCGTTGAAGTTCTGCAGTAACTAGCTTACTGTAAGGATCAACTGTAGATATAATTCCGTTTCTCTAGTTGTACAGCAACAAGATTGGCGTGACTGAAATTGCCAATGTGTGTGAAGCAAGCCCAAAAATCAGCGTAGGTGACAATAGCAGACAGCACGTGAAGGAAACGCACAGCAGAAGGCAAACGCGATAACTGACTTGCATGGTAAACTCACTGTGCTTAAATAGCCTAGATTGACTGCTCGCACACCATTGTTCAACGGCAAGTTTTCCTTTTTTATTGGTGCCGCGTAAATTGAATTGAATTTAATTTACGCAATATGTCGGCGAATTTCTTTGTGTTGTTACACATGTGATTCAGTGTTCAATATAGTATTTATTTCTAACGTGTCAAATTATACCACAGAACTTGTATATTAACTGATTTAAAGTTCACAGTTTTGTTGACTGACACTGGAACAATTAGAAAGCACGCAATTCATAAACCAACCACGTGTAACCGGAAAATGTGTAAGCGCAATGTTTTTCATACACAAAACAATATCACCTGATTATTTACTACAATTGATATTGCCTTTATGTTGCGCTGATTATCTATGTCTGCTGTATTATTTCCATTTTAACTACACATTTTTACTAACTCAGCGAGCCGTCAGTTACGCCAATCTCATTCAGTTAATCGTTATTTTTTGGCTTATTAATTAGATTTCTGCATTTTCTAACCTTCTTGTTGCAGTCGCAGATCATAAGCAAGACTAATGAAGGCTATCAATACAGCAATTACTTCATTCTCTCTTTCCTAATCTACTAGTTTACGGTTATACAGCCAGAGGATTATCAAACCACGAACGGAACACTCATAAGGACGCATTAGAATGACTTCTAGATATCCGCTTTTGATATGTTAATTTCACTTATTGGGGCGTTATGATTATCTCTCTGGCACTCTTAAGAGCCACCGACAATACTTCTTGTCTTGTAGACTTCGTACAATACACAGTATTCCAATTGTGGTTTTGCGTTACCATATCATTTTATTTTTGATCATTTGTAGTTTCCGCTGTTTTCTTATACAAAGTTTACGTTTTCAAAAGTGCCAATAATTGTTTCTGGCATTTTTTCTTTGATTTGTGAATCACAGTTCCCGTTTTTGAGTTTGGATCGTTACGTTCATGTTTGTTTTCCGTTTTTTTGAGAATACAAATTTTACATCACAATAATAAAATTTAGAATTGCCAACGTATAATAATTTTCGATTGTTATATCGAGAAGGATCACAAAGTGGTCGACAATTAAATTGATTCGTTTCTATGCACTTAGGTAATCAGTTTCAAATAATTAAACGACGGACAACAGTGAAACGGCAAGCCATCACAACCTGATTAATTAAAATATTTTGTTATATATCTTTTTCTGATTTAACATGGGAAACAACTATATATTTTAGGATGCACAGCACTTGAAAGGGGTCTTAGGAACATTAGCCTATAAAAAATCTCTGACAAGAACAATGAACTTCCTTGCTTAATATTGGGCGAATGAGGATCGGGCGTTAAAAGTGCTCTCAATAGGTGGCGATTTACGAGACTATACTCTCTGCAACTCATTTATTATATAATTACAAAACATTTGCTACGCCACAAACTCTGACTACTTTACTATTTAAACGTGATATTATTTAGTATTCTTGGTTTCTGTCTACACTGGCTGTCTACTCTCGCTATTTTAAACACTAATTACACACAGTTGCTCTAGCACATATTGCCATTAGTCACTCAAAACTTTGTGTCTGCACTATTAGAAAATCGAGACCGTTTAAATTGTTAATCGGATTCAGACGTTTTCTGGACTCTTCGCGTTGCTGTACATAAAACTATTGACATTCATCAAGGTTATTAAAGTGCATTTTCCACATATGGCTTCTGCTTATTTTTGATTTGAACTGCATCTGCTCAATGAGCATTGACAAGGACACATCAAATTGGATTCTAAAAGAATTTCTAGACCTCCGCCGTTGCTTTGGTATCATATATACTCATGGAATATGCCGTTATATGTGCATAACGATCCTCTTTAGGATTATAAACAGTAACTGGTTATCCAGATGTTTTATCCAACTTTGCATAGCACAGGGCTGGAGAGTTACAGTTGACGACCGCGCAAAAGATGTAGTTTAACTTTTGCGATTTTTGTTGAATTAACTAAATTAAATATTAAAATTTGTTGAAAAAATCATATAAATAATTTCCTCCGGCAAAATTTCTAGAAAGATTTGTTTTGGCAAGTTTTACCTTTATTTGTGATTTTGCGAACAGTTCTTTGTAAATTGTTTGGTTTATGTGCCAAAATTAGCAATTGGAATGCTCGTTTAGTTCTATAAATTCTTTGAGTTTTTTAATTTTGGTGTCAATAATTATACAAATCCTGAGTTATTCTTTATATCATACTGAAATGTTCGTAAGATTATTAGCGTCGCACAACAAAAATGGTGTCACTCTATATATCACCAGAGACTAAGTAGACTATAAATAAATGTGCTTAAATATAAATGCAATTTCTTGGTTACATAGAAGCTTTAAGGAAGCTAAAGTAGCGTTTGTACAAGATCACAATTTCATATATTGAAGTCAATATTGTTTAAAACCAACCTAAATATTTATTTATGTTTCGGACAATTTCTTTTACTCATTTTAATAGATGACCGTTCAGAAAGGAATGAATAGGAATATTATACATCAAATCATCCATTTGTACTTTCCAAACGAATAAGCGATCTCTCCTTAGAGATATCCGTAGCGAATTTCGTAAAGGCTTTAAAAAGATTATTATTTTGGCAAATTAGAAATCAATCAATTTAATGACTAGTATTCTCTTCCAATTCAGATTGTAACAATAACCACATTTGAGTCAAAGAACGCTCCAACTGTTTTATTTATGGCTGATTGGAATACTGTAGGAGGTTTTGTAGCAATCGTAAGAGGTTCGGCGAGCTAGATGTCTATTTAGTGTAAAATTATCCTCCTACATAATATCTGGTAGCTGTCATTACGACCCGCGTTCATGATTAATCCATGGCCCTTTCCCGAAGGGTGATGTGAGAAGGCCACAGCATCAAGTCACTGTTTTATTAATCAAAATTTTATTAAGCAAAGGAAAAAATTGTGTAAAAGTAATCACAGTAAGCACCGCAAATAATTAGTTTACTGTTTGCTAGGTTCTGAGTGTTAAATTACATAAATCCACTGAACTGTAGGGTTTCGGATAAATGATAGAGATATACATAAAATATAGATCAGGACAGTCTTAATTGAAATATTAATAGTTATGTAAAAATTGTTAAGGCATAGAAAACAAGTAAATCCTGGGTTTGAGCGTTAAGTCACATAAATCCTTTGCATGTTACCTGCGTATTGCTCGCGGGTGTGTATTATTATTAAACAAAACCCTATTAATTACAATTAAATTTGCATTTCAAGAAATCTCAATTAAAATTGCTTGAAACTAACAGAGATTGTTGCTAAAATCACAGTTAAGAGAAATATTGTGTAAAACCAGAATTAGACTATTTCACCTTAAAGAGAATTATATTTGTCAAAATTGAACTTCGTTGGGTTGTAACGCGGAGCCGCGTGTTACATAAACACCCCCCCGAAAATGAAAATTAGTATACAATGAAGGGGGCTAACCTTACAAGAGTTGTTATGGCTCTGCCGTAACGAGTAAACACTGATGTTGGCTCTGTCGACACTGACTCTGGTTCCTCTATATCTCGCGGTGGCGTGACGGCGTCAGTTGGCTCTGTTGCTGGTGAGATGTCGGGCGTCAGCCCGTGGTCAGCAAAACTGTCTGGAGGTGAAATAATCGTTTCTTCGCCGCCTGATAGGTCAACATCGTGGAACAGCGGGTCATTTGGATCAACGTCGACTGAGGATAATCTGTGTTTGAAGACAGCTTTGGCTTTGCCATTAATCTCCAAAATAATGTAATTCTGACGTCGATCTAACACACGATAAGGACCGCGCTTTGGTTTAGCTAGAATCCTGTTATCCATGTCGTTGTTGACGAAGAACCATTTGCAGCTATCAAAATCTTTGCGTTTATAGATTGGACCATTTTGCTGACGTGTAGGACAGATCGGCCGATTCTAAACGTTATACTTTATGTAACTGCGAAATGGAAACAGAAATTCCGGATCGTTCATCGTTATAGCAGTTTCAGAGCGTTAGCGGACTAGTTCGCCAGGCAGCCGTAGACATTCACCAAATACCATTTCAGCGGAACTATATTTGATCGGCTTAAGAGGTTTTGTACGCATTGATAGGAGTACTTTCAGTAAAGCCGCAAGCCAATTTTATTCTGGGCTGGCCTTGAGCGCCGCTTTCTGTTCCCGGTGTAGCCTTTCGACGAAACCATTTGCTCTAGGATTATGAGCCGCGATCACGGAGTTTTTGACATCATAGTATTTCAGTAGGGCTGCGAACTCTTCGCCGAGGACCTGTGCGCCACGATCGGTTGTCACTTCAGTTGGAGCACCAAACAGAGCAAACCAATTGAGCTCTAAAGCATAACTGACAGTGTTTTGCTTCATGTCTGGCAGTGGTATGGCCTCATACCGTCGAGTGGTGCGATCCCGTATTGACAGTAGATAACGTATATTGTTCACAGAAGGTTAGGTTACCAGATCAACATGTATGTGCGTGAACCATACTTTGGGTACTTGGATGACTTGTGGCGCTGTTTTGGTGTGTCTCGTCACTTTGCATTTCTGACATTCTAGACATGATTTTGACCACTTATTGACATCTCGCCGCATGCCAGACCAAAATACGTTCTAGCTAAAATTTCCACTGCAGCTTTGCCAGATGGGTGGCTCATTGAATGGTAAACCTCAAAGATCTTGTGACGGAGTTTTTCAGGTATAAACGGCCGAGGGCCCACGCCAATTATTTCACACTGCAGCAGAGTTCCATCATACTCAGATGTTTTCAGGCGATTGACATCAAATGTCTGATCCTTTGATGTGAGTGACTTCATATTCATACTTGTGTATTCGTGTAAGTTGTGAGTTGACACGTCGTAAATATAAATACTCTTTCTTTCCTCAGAGCGTCGGGAGTAGAGGAAGGTGGTTGGTGAAGGTCTTGAAATTTCGGCCATCCAGATAGGTGTGAAAGTGTAGGATCGACCGGTAGATTGCGAGTAACTCTTTCCCTAATGTATCATATCGCGTCTCGCGAGGTTGTAGTTTTTTCGAGTAGAACGCGATAGGTCGATGTATGCCATTGATGGACTGTTGAAATACTGCGCCTGTTGAAACGTCGGATGCGTCATTGATCAATTCAAAAGGTTGAGACCAATCAGGAGAATGTAGCATGGTCGCTTTGCATAAGGCCCTTTTGGCATCCTCGTAAGCTAGCAAGTCATCCACGTTGAGCTGAATCAGTTGTGATTTCTTGACAAAACGGCTTTCTGGCACAAGATATTTGTGAAGAGGTGCCAGGTATATGTGTCATGCCTTTCTCGTAAATTTGATGACCGAGGAATTCAATTGATTTTTGTGCAAAGACACTTTTGTTGACATGAAGTCGGAGGCCATAGTCAGATAGACCTGTGAGTAGAATATCAATATGCTGCATATGTTTGGACATTGAGTTGGAGAATACCAGAATGTCGTCTAAGTTGGGAATTACAAATGGTAGACCATCTAGTATTTCGTCCATAACGCATTGAAATGTTTGAGATGCATTTTTAAGACCGAAAGGCATATAATGAGATTCGTGAGTGCCACTTCCTGTGAATCTGAGGGCAGTATAGGATACGGAGTCTTTGTCTATCGGTACTTGATAGTAGGCTTTCCCTATGTCGAGTTTTGTGGACACAGCATGACCGATAGCGGATCTGAGTAGGTCAGCTGGAGTTGGCAGGATGTACGAATCGGACTGTGTGCAAGAATTGAGAATACGATAATCTCCGCACACTCTGAATGTTCCGGGTTCACTCTTTGGTACTACTACCACAGGCGACGCAAATGGTGAGCTGGATCGTGTACAGATGCATTGTTGATGTAGCATGGCGAATTCCTGCTCGGCGGCCTTATGTTTGTGTGGCGCCAATGGACGTGATTTGGGAGGATGAGGAAGTGGCTTCGATAAGATGATACCCTGAGTTGTGATGGCACGTTACCTCTTGAGATCGGGCATAAAGGAGAAAGTTTTGAAAATCTCTTCATGTCGCTTCAGAACATCGTCTAGTTGTGGTACATGAGGAACTGGAGGAATTAGCTGTATAGATGAGACTGCTTCGGCGCGATTCGTGTGTTTTAGCGCTGATGATAGCAACTGATTGTCGGCAGTGCGTATCTCTTGTGTCCTTGGACGAATAGTAAGGTCGAAGTGTTCGAGGAAGTCACGTCCAATGATGTTTCTTGTCTTGTTGGCAATGATGAAAGGATAATTGAAACATTTTTTTGAGTTGGAGAACGAGATTGTGTGTACTCGTACACCAAACGTCGCTATGTTGGAGCCATTGGCGCAGTTAAGACTGCTGGTGTTGACTGGGTGGGTGGGTTCGAAATAATTGTAACGTAGTAACCTTACATCTGATCCAGTGTCTATGAGAAATAATTCGCCAGAGTTTGCGTCACGGATGAGGAAGTATGTTGGTAGTGACAACTGACGATAAGGCTGGTTGCTGGCATTTGGGCGTTTGAAGCATGACTTGACTGGTGCCGTCGCTGTAAAGACAATAGTTTGATTGCGCTCTACCGCGAAAGCAACGTGCTTTGAGCCATCAGATGTGGGGCAGCCAGCAATCTTGGGGTGATCAGCCTCTACTGCCACAGAGGAAGCTGATCTCAGCAATTTTCCGAACCCTCCATGGGAGGATCATCCTGAGTTGTCGAAGGTGACCACGCCTACCTGAATTTCGCATCTGTGCGCGGGAATGTGCAGCCATTTCTGAGGCAATAGCGTGTGGAGTGGCCATAGCTGAGGTGATTCGGACACCACTCCGCCAGTAGCTGTGGAACTGTGGCCCAGCCTCTGGACGTCGACCTCCTGGTGCTGTTACGGGATGGTGGTCGATGTTGGTCACGCCTGCTCTGGTCGCGTCTATAGTGGACGGCATCGACTGAGGCCGAATTTGGCTTGACGGTGAGGCACTCAAGCAGGCTGATGAGGCGCTCATTGGTGACATTTGTTCGGGCTGATGATAATGTGGATTGAGGCTCGGACAGTCGTGAGGTGATGTAACCTTGCTCTGAGGCAGGGGAGCTGCAGTGCTCTTTCTTCCACCACTTGTCTAGACGTGTCGACAGTACATCGTCTTGCGCTTCCACAGATTCGCGCCGGAACGTGGCCATTTCTTGGATTGCCGGAGGAAACGTCCGAATGAATAGTCGCATCAAGATTTTCTTTGGCAGGTTGAATTCAGAAGCTTTCTGCTCCACCTCCCTGTATAGCACGGAAGACGTGCGGCTACCTAGGGACATCTGGTTCATCAATTCTGTAAGCCTGTCTTTCCGATCTGGTGTCAGGCGCTGCTTGACGGCGCGTTGCAGGCTCTGCCATGGCTGCGCTCATGTTCCCTCAGTGTATTGATGCAGGATATCTTTAAGTCCGCGTCTGAATGACATTAAAGTTGTCTCTTAAGCCCTAAAAAAATTGAGCCCTCGTCTGTTATATTGGACACTTTGGCTAATAAAGTAACATCGTCGATCCAGTCGTCAAGGTAGTCTGGATCGAATTGGCATATCTTGTACTGGGTCCATGTAGTGGTGCGGCTTGTTGCTAGGCTCGCCACCGGGCTTCTTGCATTTCCTGAGCTGTACGTCATCTTATGTGTGTGTGTGTTGTCGAGTATAGATGGCAGCGTTACATCGACCTCACCCGTCATCGTGTAGCTGTCTTCGAGAATTGTGATCTCGAAAGGGTGGTTCGCTGTGATTTGTGGCTCAGGATTTACTTTCTTGTGTGTTCTCCCTGCTTTACCGGATTCACTCTTGCGTGGCATTCATCCGAAATACTTGATGTTCTCAAACGCTAGATGCTGATTAATTCTTTGTTGGCTGTGAGTTCAACGAAACGGGGCACCATTTGTGAATGAGGTTTTGTAGCTAATTTAAGAGGTTCTGCGAGCCAGTTGTCAATTAGGTGCGAAATTATTCTCCTATGTAATATCTGGTAGCTTTTATTACGATCCGCAGTCATGATTAATCCATGGTCCTTTCTCGAAGGGTGATGTGAAAAGGCAACGGCATCAAGTCATTGATTTTTATCCGCGTTTTCTTTGAATGATTTTACTCAACTCAAACACGCTGCAAACATATATAAACTCTCACGGCTTTTGCAGGTGAACACATTTCTGATCCTGTTAAGGGCCACTCACAAAAACGAATCATCCATTTCTTTATTGGTTTTCTTAGTAACGTTGCACGGCACTTCCTGCAAGAGCGGGAATTACAATTTGCTGACCGCGCCAGGATAAGAGAGCAGTACTACTGTTACAAATTGTTTTGATAACGCAAATTAATGAGCAAAAACTTAATCTAAGAAATACAATTTAACAATAATTGTTTGCGTGGTTGATGGTAAAAATTCTTTAAATCAAGTTTGCGAGCTTGAAGTAAGCACCAACCCCATTGATTTAAACCAGTCGTCGAACAAAATAACAAAACTAATGCCAGCCACAACGCACTGACGCGTTTCGATCTCCCATGATCATCCTCATAGTACGACGGCAAACTGACTATGGAGGATCAAACCGCATTGAATTTATATGAAAATCAAATTTAGATATGCGGTTCTCACCTCTAGCAGTCTTGCATACATTGATCATGACTGGAAATGTCGTCTGTACAATTTCTATGCAGTCACAAACATTACTTGTTTGCAGCTATCGCCACATATACATATATAGGTAATACAATTTAACAATAATTGATTGCGCGGGTGGTAGTAACAATTCTTTAAATCAAGTTTGCGAGCTTGAAGTAAACACCAACCCCATTGTATTCAAACAGTCGTCGAACAACATAACAAAACTACCGCCAGCCTGTTGAGGCCCCTAACCTATTCGTGTCTCTAAGCCCCATAGATGCCAGATCGCTGGAAGTCCTAAAATTCACAGTAGAGTTTGATATGATTATATTATTGCTTGCGTCATTTAAGTTCAAGTCCGCTATGTCCTGCACTAACCTACTTGTGTCCTCGAATATAATATCGGAATCCATGAACATATGGTATAACAATTAAATCGACACTTACGTTTGGCAATCGGAAGGTGAAAGTTGGAAAGCTGTTCCTTTCAGCAATAATCTGTTATGGTATGAACGTGACCGAACAATAAAGTCAAATATACCTGTTCCAAGGCTCCTCTTCAATGTTATTTTATATCAGAACACAAGACAATTGATGGAATAATATATTTGATAATGATGTAATCGTTTACTATGGAAAAAATGTTAAAATGCAGCAGACCAAAAATTACAATACCAGTCAAGGAGCGAGATACTCAAAAACTGAAAATAGCGCACAATTTTAAAATCAAGTATTTAAACAAAGAATGTTCTGGAAAATAAAAAAAATTCTTTTTAAATAAAGTTCGTTACAATCAGCTATGGTGGTTTAAATTTATCAGTCAAGGTCATTTTACATAAGGCGGAGGATTTAACATCCTCTACATACACCACCTTCTCAAAAAAGCTAGTAATAGACGTAATCATAGTTCTTCGGCTGACGATGTATTCTTCCAGAACGAGTTGTGCATACTGGCGCCCCTGACGTCGTCATCTCGCCCGGTACAACATTCGCTGGTTCTTCAAAATCATCTGGTATCGACAAATAGTTTTCATGCTGTGATTCAGTAGAATAAGATTTTGCTATGTTAGACAACGGTTCTTCAGAGTTCTGCATTTCATTATGTGCCTGCATGATGGGATTGCACACCTCAGATTCGCCCATGGAACGGTCATTCGACGCATCTTTTAATTCGGTCACACAGTCAATCCAGATAAACTGGGGAATACAGCGATCCAACGTAACACAATCCTCAATGCCATTTATTTCTATGATGACATTCTTGTCAGTCATCCTCTTGACCTTGTATGGTTCTTTGTAAAATGGTGTCAGGCAGTTCTTTCAATTCTCATTAGTTATATACACATGCGAAGCCGATTTTAAATCAGAGGACACATAGCATTTGGTTTTTGCTTTTCTAGTCTTGGTTAGGGCCAAACGATACATCTTGTCTCTAAGTGCTCCTACAAACCAATCTACATAGCTAGAAGCCCAATCATAACTACTTGGAGTTTCTATTAGAAGATCTCCAGGCAACCTTAATGGTTCTCCATGAACCAATTCTGCTATGGAAGTTCCTAATTGTGCCTTATATCTGTTGCGCATGGCGAGTAGTACTATAGGAAGATCGTGTATCCAGCTTGTACCACTAGTACACCTTAATGCAGCTTTCAGTTCACGATGTAGCCTTTCTACTATCCCATTCACTCGTGGATTATACGCGCTAGTATGTATTCTAGTGGTTCCCATGATGTTGAGGGATCTTACGAAAAGCTCTGACATAAATTGACTACCATGATCACTAGTGACCTTTTCCGGAGCACCATAACGCGATATCCAATTATGTAAAAACGCAAACAAGACTTCTTGCGCTATCATGTCTTTTAAAATCGCCACTTCAAATTGACGACTAAATCTATCTACCATAGTCAGCAAGTATATGTTTCCATTTATTTCAGGCATCTCGAGAATGTCTATGTGTACGTGTCTGAACCGTCAGATTGGTATTCCAATGTTCTTTATCTCGGTTCTGGTATGTCTCCACACCTTACACGTTTGACACTTGGCACAGGCTCTTACCCATACCCGTATGTCTTTAGACATGTGCGGCCATACGTATCTGTCGTTGATTAATCGAATGGTGGCTTTAATGGATGGATGACCCGTGTCATGTAACACTTGGATAATCTTGGCCCGTAACTCCAATGGCACATATGGTCGTGGTTGACTTCTAGATGTTTCGCATAACCACCACTTGCCACTTATGAGCTTACGAACATATCCTGGTCTGTTGGACAATACTAATGTAAAGGGATCCTATCCTTGCGCTTCCTCGATTTGACTAAAGAAATCGTGCATTGATTCATCTAGATTTTTCAATGGACCTTGAAATATCAGCTCGACATCAGCTTCATTCGGTCGGCTAAGTGCATCGGCCACCACATTCTCCTTACCAGCAATATGGGACACAGTGAAATCGAACTCTGCTGACCGTGTTATTTGGGAATTTACTCTACGAGAGTAATTAAGCCTAGCTGTCTTACCAAATATGCTAATCAATGGCTTATGATCGGTCAATAACTTAAACTTGTGACCATCTAAGTAATGATCAAAGTGTATCACTGCGGCATACACTGCTAGAAGCTCTTTGCCAAACGTATCTTAACGTTTTTCTCGATCATTAAGTTTACGGCTATAAAAACCCAATCGATCTTACTATGTCCTGATATCTTTGCTGTAGCACTGCCCCTAATGCAACATCTGAGGCATCTGTGATTAGTTCGAAAGGTTTTTCCCAATCTACAGGTGCTAATGTGGTTACGTCACTTAACATGTCCTTGGCCTTTTGGAATTTTCTCGGTCTTCTTGACTCAAGTTTATAGGCCAAGACTTCTTGATCGTGCTCTTTTCACGAGTGAGATGGTTTGTTAACGATCCAAGAATTCCGGCTAGACCTGGAATGAATCGACGATAATAGCTGATCATGCCCAAGAACCTTCGCAACTGGCGTACGGTTCGGGGTTCCGTTACGTCCTTAATAGCTTGGACCTTATCTTCCAAAGGTTTAATTCCGTCTTTGGAAAGTATATGACCAAGGTATTTCACTGAAGAGCAACCTATACTACTCTTATTAGATTTGACCACTAATCCATATTGTTCCAGCCTGGTCAAAACCGTTTCCAAATGCGTGCGATGTTCGTCTCGTGAGCGACTAAAAATTATTATGTCATCTATATATACCCTCGCAAATGGACAATTCTGAAGGATTTCTTCAGCCAAACGCTGGAATGTCTGACTGGCATTTTTCAAACCAAAAGGCATTCGAAGAAATTCATGCGACGTCCCTCCTGGAAATCTGACTGCGGTGAGTGGTATCGAACTTTCTTCCATTGGTACCTGATAGTACGCTTTCTGGAGATCTAAAGTTGAATAAACCTCATATCCCATTATATCTCGGCGCAAGTTACTCTGGTTAGGGAGAGGATAAGAATCACCCTTCGTCACTGAGTTTAATAGACGATAATTCTCACAAACCTTCCATTGACCCGGTTCAGGTTTGGGAACTACCACTATTGGGGAAGCAAAATTGGAATTTGACCTTCTACAAATCCCTTCTTCGCGCAATTGGTGAAATTCTGACAAAGCAACTTGTTGCTTGTGTTGTGCCAATGGTTGAGCCTTAGGTGAACAAGGCAACGGAGCCACCAATTCTATTTGGTGTTCTACTCCTGTCTTCAGACCTATCCTTTTGGCACTGAAAGGCTGAAACACTGCTAGGTGCTTCTCGAATAAATCGGCAAAGTCATGTGCGATTGATGGACGAAGTAAGAGGACTGTTCTAACTGCCGACGTTTTAGAATCAGTAGGTGTTGCAATCCCTACGCCTTCTGCGATAGTCCTAGCCTTCGGGTCTAATGTCAGCTTAAAATGTGTCAAGAAATCCATGCCAATGATATGGTCCTTGACATCGGAAGGAAGATTTCTGGCCTAATGTTACCGACATTTCTTTCATCCCTTTTACTCCAATCGGACTACCGTTAGCGGCCCATAGTTGATAATCAAATGTGGGGCAATCTGCTTCCACCACGTCTGACCTAACTATGCTTACCTCAGCACCCTTATCAATGAGAAATTCTAATCCAGATAATTCATCCTTAATAATGAACTTGTTGCTGGACAATCCGGCAATGTTTCCAAGATCCCCGCTTAGTGAGAATCGGACTCTCTTGCCTTTTATCTCGGTGCTATTTGTACTAGTCGCCTCTTTTGCTTTGAGTATGCCTTTAAAGGCATATCTGGGAGCCTTTGCAATGGAACCCCCCTACGGCTCCTACTAGCGGGGGTTTTGTCCTTTTCCCGGTGATGGATTTCTCTCAACCGGTTTTGTGCTTCCTTTCCATCTGGGTCCACCTAATCGCGGGTAAATACAATTCTCACCTTGGCACTTTGCACTGCGTCCGTATTCGCAATGTGCCTTACACCATCCACGTGGCCCTTCGAAGCGTTGACGCGAGTGACTCCCTCGACGTCTATTATACTTATCCTGACTCTGAAGTTGTGCAATATTACTACGCAAGCTAGCAACTTCTCCACATAAGAAACGCAAAGTTTCTTGTATAGTCAGGTGGTTTTCGGTATCTGCCCTGACTGGCTGCATCGTTACAGAATCTGCCATTACAGCATGTACTTGTGGTTCTTGCTGTTTATACACGCCGTCTAACCCTCTGAGTTTTGTTGGCCAATCTATGTTCATTGTGTCAAATACTTCC
Source organism: Eudiplozoon nipponicum (assembly GCA_029291075.1). NCBI lineage: Eukaryota > Metazoa > Platyhelminthes > Monogenea > Mazocraeidea > Diplozoidae > Eudiplozoon > Eudiplozoon nipponicum. Next base: position 36,841 of record JAQBSW010007976.1, read on the forward strand.
ATTGTTGTTCTGAGCCTAATTGGTAGCTCAGTTGTAAAAATGGAGTTGACTACATCTCTAGATATATTCAACCTGGAAGCTTTTGTGCAAAGACGTTCATAAAATTCGGACGGTAGTTGACGCCCCATTTTTTCTAAGCGTAATAATTCGCACATTTCCGCTGATCTTCAAGGCTGATATCTCTGTTGAATTTCAGCC
>JAQBSW010007977.1:0-37023 GCA_029291075.1 Eudiplozoon nipponicum
AAATATAGTATAATGTATAAAAATAATTTCATCAAGTAGACAGTTTTTGCCCTACTTGGGAACTCATCAAGTACTTTCCAGAATTTTCCGTGGCTTGCGCTCCAACTGATGGAAAGTTTTACCAAACCTTAAAGTGTTACATACTGAAAAGTGCGTTTAGTGCTTGGCAGGGGTGAGATAGTGAATCAGTGCAAGTCTGTGAAGAAATTGTGTCCCAGTTCGAGCGTCACTTTCGGCAAATTCTGTTACGTTCATGAAGAATTTCGAATGAGGGCGCAACTTGCCTACTTGATAGATTTCCTTTGCAAACTTATTCTATGTCTAGTTTATGCTGCTAATATATATATATATATATATATATATGTTAGCTAAATTTAATAAATTTACCATCTCATTATAACAATGGTTCGAGATCATTAATATGTCATCCAAGAAACGTAGGTACAATTTTGGTTTCAATGGAGTCTTATCCAACAGATTATTTTCCAAGAAGTGCAATAAGATATGTGCTACCGTTTGTGAATATATATTTAATTTTAAATATTCTTTGTTTCCCTTAATTGGTTTATAGCTTCATCTCATTCGATTTGGTTGTTTTATCCTTGACCACTTCATGACAAATTATTTTTCTGCAAACAGTTCATGTCTACTGCTTTGAGAGTCAAGCTAATTTTCAAGCGATAAAAAATTACACGAAAAGTTAAAATATTACTCATTTATAACAAAAACAATTTAATTCATACCATGTATACGCAACTGCGATATTGGGTTTACGCATATAACTTAAACAAATTATTCGAATAAAGCTAAAATTTAGGCAATTGTAATTACATTAAAGTACATAAATCTGTAATAACAACAGACTTTGTCTATAACCCAGTTTCGCAATAAACGTTCTCTTTTGTTCCTTTCTGACATTGCTAATCAGTAATGTTGGTTTAATGTGTATCATTAATCAAATTAAAGTAGGCACATAAATAAAATTTGTAGTTGCGTTGATTAAAAATCTTTGATTTTAATTTTACTTTAAAACTTAGGTAGATACAATTTTTGTTTCAGTGGAGTCTTATCTAAAAGATTATTTTCCAAGAAATGCAATAAGATAATTGCTACCTTTTCTGTATAGATATTTAATTTTAAATATTCTTTGTTTCCCTAATTGGTTTGTAGCTTCATCACATTCGATTTGGTTGTCTTATTCTTCACCACTTCATGACAAATTATTTTTCTGCAAACAGTTCATGTCTACTGCTTTGAGAGTCAAGCTAATGTCCGCGATTAAAAATTACACGAAAAGTTAAAGTATTACTCATTTATAAAAAAGATAATTTAATTCATACCATGTATACGTCAATGCGATATTGGCTTTATGCATATGACTTAGACAAATGATTTGAATAAGAGCTAAAATTTAGGCAATTGTAGATTACATTAAAGTACATAAATCTGTAATAACAACAGACTTTGTCTATAACCCAGTTTCGCAATAAACGTTCTCTTTTGTTCCTTTCTGACATTGCTAATCAGTAATGTTGGTTTAATGTGTATCATCAATAAAAGTAAAGTAGGCACATAAATAAAATTTGTAGTTGCGTTGATGAAAAATCTTTTATTTTAATTTTACTTTAAAACTTAGGTAGATACAATTTTGGTTACAGTGGAGTCTTATCTAAAAGATTATTTTCCAAGAAATGCAATAAGATATTTGCTACCGTTTCTGTATAGATATTTAATTTTAAATATTCTTTGATTCCCTAATTGGTTTGTAGCTTCATCACATTCGATTTGGTTGTCTTATTCTTGACCACTTCATGACAAATTATTTTTCTGCAAACAGTTCATGTCTACTGCTTTGAGAGTCAAGCTAATTTTCGCGATTAAAAATTACACGAAAAGTTAAAATATTACTCATTTATAACAAAAACAATTTAATTCATACCATGTATACGCAACTGCGATATTGGGTTTACGCATATAACTTAAACAAATTATTCGAATAAAAGCTAAAATTTAGGCAATTGTAAATTACATTAAATTACATAAATCTGTAATAACAACAGACTTTGTCTATAACCCAGTTTCGCAATAAACGTTCTCTTTTGTTCCTTTCTGACATTGCTAATCAGTAATGTTGGTTTAATGTGTATCATCAATAAAAGTAAAGTAGGCACATAAATAAAATTTGTAGTTGCGTTGATGAAAAATCTTTTATTTTAATTTTACTTTAAAACTTAGGTAGATACAATTTTGGTTTCAGTGGAGTCTTATCTAAAAGATTATTTTCCAAGAAATGCAATAAGATATTTGCTACCTTTTCTGTATAGATATTTAATTTTAAATATTCTTTGTCTCCCTAATTAGTTTGTAGCTTCATCACATTCGATTTGGTTGTCTTATTCTTGACCACTTCATGATAAATTATTTTTCTCTAAACAGTGAGTGTCTACTCTTTCGAAAGTTAATCATTTATACATGTCAAGCTAATGTTCGCGATTAAAAATTACACAAAAAGTTGAAATTTATATTTATAAAAAAACAATTAAATTCTTATCATGTATACGCATATGCGATATTGGGTTTATGCATATAACTTAAACAATTTTATGGAATAAAAGCTAAAAATGAGGCAATTGTAAATTTCATTTAATTAAATAAATCAGTAAAGACAACAGACTTTTCCTATAATCCAATTTCGCAATAAACGATCTTTTGTTCCTTTCTAAGCTTGCTAATCAGCAAATTTGCTTTAATGTGTATTATCAATCAAATTAAAGTAGGCACAAATAAAATTTTAAATTGCGTTGATATTAATGTCACTCTCGTGAAAATCTTTGATTTTAGTTTTAATTTTTAAATTTTAATATCTGCTAAGTGCATAACATGTTACTTTCATTGAAAAATCTAACATTCTCACTAATAAACACCCTATGTTTTTCCCCTCTGAGTAATGTCTTGACCGTAGATCTTACTTTAGATTAACAATTTGCATAGACATTTAATTTCGACTAATCTTCCATTTTCTTTATTGGTTTGTAGCTTTATCTCATTCGTTGTGGTTGTCTTATTCTTATTCATATTCACTGCTTGAAAAATTATACCTCTGTAAATAGTGCATGTATACTGCTTTGAGAGTTAATCATTTAGACATGTCAAAGTTATGTGCGCGATTAAAAATTAAACGAAAAGTTAAAGTATTACTCATTTATAAAAAAACAATTAAATTCCTACCATATGTCCGCAAATGCGATATTGGGTATATGCTTATAACTTAGACAAATTATTCGAATAAAAGGAAAAAATGAAGCAAATATAGTTTACATTGGATGACATGTCTGAAAATATTTAAATAAATGAACAAATTATCTGGCCGTTCTTGTATAAAATCACTGTACTTAGTTCGAATCCAAGAGTTGCGGCTGATTGACAGTTTCTCAATAAACGAACTTTTTTGTTCCTTTCTAAACTCGCTAATCAGTAAAGTTGGTATAATGTATATTATCAATCAAGTTAAAGTCGGCACATAAATAAAATTTGAAATTGCGTTGATATTAATGTCACTCTCGTAAAAATCTTTGATTTTAGTTTTACTTTAAAATTTTATTATCTGCTAAGTGCAAAATTTGTTAATTTTATTGAAAAATCTAACATTTTTACTATTACTTTAGATTAACATTTTGTATAGATATTTAATTTCGACTAATCTGCGATTTTCTTTATTGATTTGTAGCTTCATCTCATTCGATTTGGTTGTCTTATTCTTATTCATGTTCACTGATTGAAAAATTGTTCTTCTACAGGTAGTGCATGTGTAATGCTTTGAGATTTAATCATTCATAAATGTAAATCTAATGTCCGCGATTAAAAATAACACGAAAAGTGAAAGTATTAGTCGTTTATATAAAGAATAATTTAATTCCTACTATGTGACCGCGAATGCGATATTGGGTATATGCTTATAACTTAGACAAATTATTCGAATAAAAGGAAAAAATGAAGCAAATATAGTTTACATTGGATGACATAAGTCTGAAAATATTTAAATAAATGAACAAATTATCTGGCCGTTCTTGTATAAAATCACTGTACTTAGTTCGAATCCAAGAGTTGCGGCTGATTGACAGGTATATTTTGAATTTTTTTGAAGGAATGACAAATCCCACAATCAATTTAACAATTACCAAGTGCGGTTGTTAATTTATTTCTAACTGTTGTAATTATTCTTATTGCTGTATCTCTTAAGCATAAATGCCATTTTACTAGGTAACTGTGTCTTTTTTGTGTTAGTGGATGTAATGGCATATTACACTCATCGAATTAAAATTACAGTGATTTTATAACACATACTGAGGACTCACAAGATGAGCGTTCAGAGTTTCAGACCTACCTTTTACACGCAAACGAATTCAGATAACGTGTCAACTTTTGATGGTGCTATTGTTGTGTCATAATATGGAGTGCGAATTTTGGAGAATACAACGAAGGCTAAACGTGCAATTATCAATACGATCTATACATCCTGCGGTGTTACCAGGGTGGCACATGTTTAGTGCTACATGACTAACGTAATATGAGGCAAATAATCCGTACTTCTAATAGCCAATTAAAGGAATATTCATTGAAACTTAATTAAATCATCATCATGTCCAGCCATACAAAAGTCAAAAGTGACTAATGCTTCACTGCCATATAACCATAAGAATTGAAAAAATAAATATAAATAAAAACAGAAATATTTTTTCGGACAAATTACTAGTGAGATTTACGAGAGAGAGGGAGATAGAATACTTAGTTATTATGAGTTAATTTATCAGGATAATTCACTAAAATGGGGCTAACTAAACTTGTCCACAACACCATTATGGCCAAGTTAGCATTAGGGAAAGTCAACATCAGCAATACACTTTTCTTGTCACCCATAACAATGACTGTATCGGAAGTTTGCGCTCTACTTAGTAAAAAGCTTATTTCGGCATGTCTGTGCGTATGTGTTCTCGTTTGATTTGGGACGCGACACTTATCCAAGTAAAATTACCGTGATCTAAAAATATCTACCAATTCACATGATAAACGAAAATTTTTTTTGTGAAACTGAATAAATCGAAATTACCTGATCTGCGTTTTGACTAATGCAGTTGTTCTTTTTTTCAGTAGTTTTATTTCTTTACCAAAATATTTGGGATGCCCTTATCAGCAGCCATCTTCATTTGGTCCATCTCAACCAGTTTTAATAAACCAAACTAATGAAGCAATCGCGGTATTTCCTCTAGCTTTAATATTTATACTTCAGACTGATTTTTGACTAGATAGTCGCGTGCCACGTTTGTGTATGTACATTTCCGTAACCGTTATGTTCATCTAAGTGAGACTATAGTGGTTGAAAAAGAATTTCTCATATCCAAGCGTTAGACTATTTGTTTTGTACACTACATGTGAAATGACGTAACTGAGATTGCCCTCACATTTTCTGATGGGGGGAGACTAATAATTCTGAAACACTCGTCATAAACACATGCCATGTTGAGTGATAAAGTTAGAAAGCCGAATAACCAATTCACGCGTTAAATTTAAATCCAAACCACTCAAATTGTGCTCAGGATAGACTTGTTCATAACAGTTATTGGTATACCATTAACTAGCTGCACGTCACGCATGTGCATGTGTAAGTGTATACGTAACTAAAAATATTCAATTAAATATAATTTATATACGTGTAAGTAAATCTCAATGAAACCTTAGTCAATAGACATTAATTTACCCTTTGCACTCGTCAGACTAATTATTTACTCTAAACATTTTAAATGGTGTTTTATTAGACGAATTTCACTCAGATACTTTCTTTCCGACTAGAAAGATGAACGAATACGCTAAATCCGAAGATTTTAGCGCAAATCGGAAGGACAGCCCTTTTGCATATCTGACTCTACTAAATTAATGAACGAACTTATTTAATTTATCAATTTCTTATTTGCGATGAATATGATATTAAACACTGGCGTTGCTGTCTATTTTCTTTAGATAACTCAGATTCCGAATTTTTTTCGCTTTAATTGCTTAAGCAATTTATATGTCGTATGTTCGCTGGATATATTCGCAATTTCTGGTGTGTTGGCGTTTGTTCACTCAAAGGTTACTCAGATTTCAATTTTCGTTTGATTTATTACTTAGGAAACTGCCATGGTTTTATCCATCTTACTCTTAGGACTTTAACAAAATTTTGCGCAACTTCATTATAATTTGAGTATGAAAAAATTATTTTAGCCTTACATTTCCTTTGAGATATATACCGTTTGCGAATTTGTTAGAGCAGAGTGTTTTGTGACTCTTTGAAATGTCTCGTACTAAAGCTTTCTTTTATAAAGCATGCGAAATGTTGAAATTTCAATCGTCCATCCTTTCTTAATATCTTCTTTAACGTTGATATCCAGCATACTGAGAAAACTTCAATTATCGTTTGATCCCAATAAAAAGGATTACTCAATTCAACTGGTCCACCTAATAAATTTAAGTAGAGATCCGCGAAAATAAGTAGCAATAGAAGGATTGAGGCCTTATAAGGCTCGAAAACTATCTTGGCAACGTCTAGACACCTAGTGTCCAACGCGTGTGGTTCGTATATAGCCCACTAATTATCTTTAGCTTAACTCTACGATGAAGGCCAGCTCGTATCCAATTCCTACATTCATTAAGTTAACAGAAAATCTTAGACATATTAAGTGATTTTTCGTTGTTCTATTTAAGACAACATTGCAATCACATTACCGTAGCAACACCGGGCATAGTGAACATTACGGCGTAACGCGGATCAAGTAATAGTCTCTACGTAACTCTCTGTCTTTCTCTACACGATTCCAGGTGACCTTATAATGGAGAAATTGTTTAGATATAGGTACACATTATATACCTACAGCACAGAGTTCAACTGCTGCTTACAGTTTTTAACGTGGGCGGTCAAAGTAAAGCATGCAATTATACATCAGCTTTAATTTAATTGCATATTTTCTGGGCGATCCCAATCAATAAGCACGCAAAATATATACATATATTCAATATATAAATAAGTAAATATAGTTATCTGTATCTATAACTCAATCTGCGTGAACATTTCAAAATAAAGCAGAAATTTACATGAAAATTATTAACCAGTCATTCAGACAGCTAAGCATTTGAACCACTACACACTAAATTAGCCAGACAGTGAAATCCCAGCTGAATTAATACATGGTAGGCTTGCTTCGTTAGTACAAGATGATCGATAAATAATAGAATTGAAATAATGTGCTGTGGCAGGTTTTATAGTTAATGTAAGAGATTCTGCGAGCTAGTTGTCTATTTAGTGCGCTATTTTATTCCTACATATGCCTGGTAGCTGTTATTACGATCCGCGTTCATGATTAATTCATGGCCGTTTCCCGAAGGGGGATGTGAGAAGGCACAAGCGTGAAGTCATTGTTTTATTGAGTAAAATGTTATAAAGCAAAGATAAGAATCGTGTAAAAGTAGTCACAATAAGTACCACAAATAATTTGTCCACTGTATGCTAGGTTTTGAGAGTTATCAATATTGTCAACACAAGTTACCAACTCGGTATAAGAATAGTGTTAATTCACATAAATCCACTGAAATGTCGGGTTTCGTATAAATGATTGATAAATACATAAAATATAAATCAGGAGAGTTTTAGTTGATTTGTTAGTAGTTATGTAAAAATGCTAAAGGCACTAAAAACGTGTAAATCCTGGGTTTGAGCTTTAAGTCACATAAATCCACTGCATGGTACCTGCGTATTAAGCGCGGGTGTCTCTTATTATTAAATAAAACCCTGTTAATTAAAATTAAATTTGCAGTTCAAGAAATCTCAATTAAAACTGCTTGAAACTAACAGAGATTGTTTCTAAAACCACAGTTAAAAGAATAATTGTCTAAAACCAGAATTTGTATGTGACCCTAAGGAAAACCGGATCTGATGAAATTGACATTCGATGGGATTTAACGCATAGCCGTGCATAACACACACCCCAGTCAATGAAAATAAGTACAAAATGAAGGGGACTAATCTTACGGGAAGTGTTATGGCTCTGCCGTAACGAGTAAACACTGACGTTGGCTCTATTGTCACTAAATCTGGTTCCTCTATATCTCGCGGCGGCGTGACGGCGTCAGTTGGTTCTGTTTCTGGTTAGATGTTGGGCGTCAGCCCGTCGTCAGCAAAACTGTCTGGAGGTGGAATATCGTCTCTTCGCCGCCTAATAGGTCAACATCGTGGAACAGCGGGTCATTTGGATCAACGTCGGTCGGGAATAATCTGTGTTTGGAGACCGCTTCAACTTTACCATTAATCTCCAAAATTATGTAATTCTGATGTCGATCTAACACACGATAAGGACCGCGCTTTGGTTTGGCTAGAATCCTGTTATCCACGTTGTTGTCGACAAAGAAACATTTGCAGACATCGAAATCTTTGCGTTTGTAGACTGGACCATTTTGCTGACGCATAGGACAGATCGGCCGATTCTGAGCGTTATAATGTAAGTAACTGGGAAGTGGAAACAAAAATTTCTGATCGTTCATCGTTATCACAGTTTCAGAGCGTGATTGGACTAGTTCGCCAGGCAGCCGTAGACATTCGCCAAATACCAATTCAGCGGAGCTGCAATTGATCGGCTATCGAGGTCTTTTACGAATTTACAGGAGTACTTTTGGCGAAGCCGCAAACCAATTTTCTTCTGGGCTAGCTTTGAGCGCCGCTTTAAGTTCTCAGTGTAGACTTTCGACAAAACCTTTTTTGCTCTACGATTACGAGCCGCGGTTACGGAGTGCTTCACACCATAGTATTTCAGTAAGGAAACGAATTCTTTGTTGAGGAACTGTGCGCCACGATCGGTTGTCACTTTAGCTGGAGCACCAAACCGAGCGAACCAATTGAGCTCTAAAGCATAACTGGACAGTGTCTTGCTTCATGTCTTGCAGTGGTATGGCCTCATAGCATCGAGTGGTGCAATCCCGTATTGACAGTAGATAGCGTCTATTGTTCACGGCAGTTAAGGTTACCAGATCAACGTTTATGTGCGCGAACCGTACTTCGGGCACTTGGATGATCTAGGACGCCGTTTTAGTATGTCTCGTCACTTAGCATCGCTGACATTTTAGGCATTTTTTGACCACTTCTTGACATCTCGCCGCATGCCAGTCCAAAAATAAGTTCTGGATAAAATTTCCACTGAGGCTTCGCAAGATGAATGGCTTATTGAATGATAAACCTCAAAGATCTTGTGATGAAGTTTTTCAGGTATAAACGGCCGAGGGCCCACGCCAGTTATTTCACACTGCAGCAGAGTTCCATCATAATCGAGTGTTTTCAGGTGTTTGACATCAAATGTGCCAAGTGATGGGTCATCTAACTGTGCTGCTTGCAATTTCTGAGTATTTATAGGTGAAGGACACAGGATCGAGTCACAGAGTTCTGCAGGACGGATCAGAGAGTCTGCGACCACATTTTCTGATCCTTTGACATGAGTGACTTCATATTCATACTCGTGTATTCGTGTAAGTTGTGAGTTGACACGTCGTGAATATAAATACTCTTTCTTTCCTCTGAGCATCGGAAGTAGAGGAAGATGGTCTGTGTAGATCTTGAACTTTCGGCCATCCAGATAAGTGTGGAAGTGTAGGATCGACCGGTAGATTGCGAGTAACTCTTTACCTAATGTATCATATCGCGTCTCGCGAGGTTGTAGTTTTTGCGAATAGAAGGCGATAGGTTGGTGTATGCCATTGATGGACTGTTGAAGTACTGCGCCTATGGCAACGTCGGATGCGTCAGTTATCAATTCAAAAGGTTGAGACCAATCAGGGGAATGTAGCATGGTCGCTTTGCATAAGGCCCTTTTGGCATCCTCGTAAGCCTGCATGTCGTCCACGTTGAGCTGAATCGGTTGTGATTTCTTGACAAAACGGCTTTCTGGCACGAGATATTTGTGAAGAGGTGCCAGAATCTCGGCAAGGCAGGGTACGAATCGAGAATAGTAGTTCATCTTGCCCAAGAATCGTCGTAATGCGCGAACGGTGGTCGGAGGCTGTAAATCTTGAATAGCACGTTCCTTAGCAGGTATAGGTGTCATGTCTTTCTCGGAAATTTGATGACCGAGGAATTCAATTGATTTTTGTGCAAAGACACATTTGTTGCCATGAAGTCGGAGGCCATAGACTGCTAGTCGTGTGAGTAGAATGGCAATATGCCGTTTATATTTGGCCATTGAGTTGTAGAATACCAGGATATCGTCTCAGTATGGAATTACAAATGGTAGACCATCTAGTATTTCGTCAATTACGCGTTGAAACATTTGAGAAGCATTCTTAAGACCGAAAGGCATATAATGATATTCGCGAGTGCCACCTCCGGTGAATCTGAGTGCAGTTTATGATATGGAGTCTTTGTCCATCGGTACTTGATAGTAGGCTTTCACTAGGTCGAGTTTTGAGTACACAGCATGACCGATAGCGGATCTGAGTAGGTCAGCTGGATTTGGCAGGATGTACGAATCAGACTGTGTGCAAGAATTGAGAATACGATAATCCCCGCACACTCTGAATGTTCTGGGTTCACTCTTTGGTACTACTACCACAGGCGACGCAAATGGTGAGCTGGATCGTGTACAGATGCCTTGTTGACGTAGCATGGCGAATTCTTGCTCGGCGGCCTTATGCTTGTGTGGTGCCAATGGACGTGCTCTGGGAGGATGAGGAAGTGGTTTCGACAAGATGATACGATGGGCTGTGATGGCACGCTTCCTCTTGAGATCGGGCATGAAGGAGATAGGTTTGAAAATTTCTTCATGACGTTTCAGAACATATTCTAATTTTGGTACATGTTCAATGATGTTTCTTGTCGTGTAGGCGAAATGAAAGGATAATTGAATCCTCATTTTTGAGTTTGAGAACGAGTTTGTGTGATTCGTAGCCCAAACGTCGCTATGTTGGAGCCATTGGCGCAGGTAAGACTGCTGGTGTTGACTGGGTGGGTGGGTTCGAAATAATTGTGGCGTAGTAAGCTTACATCTGATCCAGTGTCTATGAGAAATAATTCGCCAGATTATGCGTCACGAATAAGGAAGGATGTTGATAGTGTCAACTGACGATGGGACTGGTTGTTGGTCTTTGGGCGTTTGAAGCATGACTTGACTGAAGCCATCGTTGTAAAGACAATAGTTTGATTGCGCTCTACCGCGAAAGCAACGTGCTTCAAACTATCAGACGTTGAGCGGACAACAATCTTGGGGTGATCAGCTTCTACTGCCACAGAAGAGGGTGACCCCAGCAGTTTTCCGAACCCTCCATGGGCGGATTATCCTGAGTTGGCGACGGTGACCGCGTCCACCTGAACGTCGCGTCTGTGCGCGGGAATGTGCAGCCGTTTTTGAGGTAATAACGTGTGGAGTGGCCATAGCTGCGCTGATTCGGACACCACTCCGCCGGTAGCTGTGGAACTGTGGTCCGGCCTCTGGACGTCGACCTCCTGGTGCTGTTTCGGGACGGTGGTCGACGCTGGTCACGCCTGCTCTGGTCGCGTCTATAGTGGATGGCATCGACTGAGGCCGAAGCTGGCCTGACGATGAGGCTATCGGGCAGGCTGATGAGGCGCTCATAAGTGACATTATCTTGGGCTGATAATGATGTGGATTGAGACTCGGACAGTCGTGAGGTGATGTAACCTGGCTCTGAGTCAGGTGAGCTGCAGTGGTGTTTCTTCCACCACTTGTCTAGACGTGCCGGCAGTACGTCGTCTTGCACTTCGACGGATTTGCGCAGAAACGTGGCCATCTTTTGGAGTGCCGGAGGAAGCTTCTGAATGAATAGTCGCATCAAGATTTCTTTGGGCAGTTTGAATTCAGGGGCTTTCTGCTTCATCTCCATATATAGATCGGAAAGCGTGCGACTACCTTGGGACATCTGGCTCATTAATTCTGTAAGCCTGTATTCCCGGTCTGGTGTCAGGCGGTGCTTGACGACGCGTAGCAGGCTCTGCCATGGCTGCGAACATGATCCCTCAATGCATTGATTCAGGATATCTTTGAGTCCGCGTCTGAAAGACATTGGGATTGTCTCCCAAGCCCTCAAAAAATTGAGCCCTCGTTTGTTATATTGGACACCTTGGCCAATAAAGTAACTTCGTCGATCCACTCGTCAAGGTAGTCTGGATCGAATTGGCATATCTTGTACTGGGTCCATGTGGTGGTGCGGCTTGTTGCTGGGCTCGCCACCGGGCTTCCTGCATTTCCAGAGCTGGACGTCATCTTGTGTGTATGTGCTGTCGAGTATAGATGGCAGTGTTACATCGTCCTCGCCCGTCATCGTGTGGCTGTCTTCGAGAATTGTGATCTCGTGAGGGTGGTTCGCTGTGATTTGTGGCTCAGGATTTATTTGCTTGTGTGTTCTGCTTGATAATCTTAAAGGCTACATGCTGATTAATTCCTTGTTGGCAGTGAGTTCAACGAAACGGGGCACCAATTATGTAGGGGGTTTTGTATTTACTGTAAGAGGTTCTAAGTGCTATTTGTCTATTTAGTGCATATTGTCCTCCTACTTAATATCTGGTAGCTGTTATTACGATCCCCGTTCATGATTAATCCACGGCCTTTTTCCAACGGGTAATGTGAGAAGGCACAAGCATCAAGTCATTGTTTTATTAAGCAAAAATATCCCGCCTACTTCGTCTACCAATCTAATATTTCTTCTGATTCGTTCTCAAGAATTCTCATATACTGCAGGTCTTTCATTCTAGAAGTGAATCAGCTACGGGAATTTCTTTCTTGGAACGAGCTAGAAATTTACTTGCTTGTTGACATTTAGCTACTTCCCGTCGTTCGCACTGACAATCTCTTTCTCATCAATGGCAGTTTCTTCTTTCGAAGTGACAGAGCTGTTAGCCATGAGGGGAAGTTAACAAAATATTTACGTTTCTCTCTCAGGCCTAAGCATCTGCGTATCTACAATTCTGTGGAATTCAATTGTTTACATTTCAGCTGAAGATATAGGATCAAACTCTATATTTCTGTATAGTTTTCAGGCTTCCTTATCTTCTTATCATCAATAACACTCACGAATCTTAAATTTTATCTATCTTCTTTGCACAAATGTCTGACAAGAACGTTTCTTTGATTGACTTCAACATCCCTAACGCGAAAGGGAATAATCTATCTTCGACAAAACACCCGTTTTGTGGCATTTCGCTGAGAAATTTGTACAGCAGTTTGTGCACGTCCATACGCGTGCTATCATTCAATCTAATCGTATCCTCTTTAACAGAGAAGTGATAATCATCCGTCCCCGTGAAATCTTTTCTTATCACAATCACTGCTAAGTATCTTTCCCCTTTGCCTTCTTATTCATGGCTTCAAGAGAGATCATTCGAACAACCAGAAGTTTTATTCACTGGGATGAATTCAGTCTACTCTTTAATGCTATAACCTGGAAAAGAAGAATAAAATCTGATATTACAGCATACTGTTTTTTCAGGTTCATGACACATTATCAACTCGCTTAGCGTCCGTTAACTCTATTAAACATTTAAGGAACTCGAGCAGTCTAAATACACTATATAGCTTGGAATTAAAGATAACGGATTTCTTTATATTCTCGCGCATATTCACTGGGAGATATCGATGAACTTATTCAGCACATGATGAGCTAGAAAACGCTTAGTTTAGAAAAGCGCATTCGATCAGCCACTAAATTTTGTCGAATACTCTCAATACTAAAGTACCAGTTGTTCAATAAATCCCAGGTAGCGATCATTAACCTCACCGTCTTTAGAGTAACGGGGCCCGTAAAAACTCATCAATCAATTACAAAGACAGCTGTGCATTTTGAAATGTAAAGGAATCAAGATGTTACCGACCTATGAGTGCTACCAATTATCCCGCAACCGTAAATCAAGTTATCAGCTCGAACGATGACAGAAATACACGTGTGCCAATTCCTTCTAAGGAATATATAAAAAACATTGATATTGTTAGATGACTATGAAAAACGAGTACCATACGACGACGGCCAAATTTTGCATCGTATTCTGTTCGACTTCCGTTAGAGCGGTTGAAATAAAATGATAACCTTTATTAAAGCATATATGGAAATTCATTAGCCAATTGTAAACAGTAGATATGCGGATGACCATTTTGGGTCTTGGAGTCTCAAGTGTGGCGCCTAATGTGGAGTCAAACTGAAAAGAAACTTAACGTTTAACAAATTTTGACTGGACTGGAGATGAACATATCTTCAAAGAGGAGTATTACGTGTACAGAAGAAAAAAGTTTCATTTCCAGACAATGTTCTCCAATAGGAGTAAGCTAAATATGTGCTGGTTTACAGTCTCTATTAACTCAAGCCGTATGAAGAGTTGCGTCTACGCAGATAGTACAGTGAATATATATGTGGCTTTAGAACATAGATAAAAATTGTTAAAGGTTTTGGAGGTAGGGTTTGGTTAATATGAGAAATCGGGATTGCGCATTACTTGGGTTCGACTAGTACGAATAAATTCGACGACTAAAAGCAAGTTAAGACTTTAATTGGAAGAAGATCAAATTTCAGCAAATTGAGTAGTACAGCTATTTCTGAACACCTGTTACACCAGTAAATCCATACATTCTGGCCTTGATTGATATAACTGTTAAACATTGTTTGTTGCCAGTAAGCACGAAACGAATGTGCATCAGGTTATACTCTTCGTTCACGCTGTCTTTGGATTATCCTTCTGGTCAGAACAGAAAAAATTTGTTACTAGGTTCGCAACACCTAATACATACTTGCATATAGATTAGCTCTCCGCAACAAACAGTATTTCACTGTAATATATAGAATTGAATGATGTTATTCTTGCCGCGTAACGTGATAGCTCAAGGCCAGAGTGTATGGATTTACTGGAGTAACAGGTGTGCAGAAATAGTTGTAATATTCAATTTCGGTTAACTTTAGCATACATTGATATCCATCATGTTGGTACCATGTACCGCTACGGAAATCATAGTGTTAGCACCATGTACTCTTTCGGTACTATAATGTTGGCATCGGTTTCGAACACAATAGCTATAGTGTTAGTATCCTTTACAGGCTCGGTATATATATTATATAGAGTGAGTTAGCGATGAAATCGCATTGTCGAGACTTGATATAATGTTAGCTTCACTACTGCAGGTTTACACATTCATCTAGGAGATTGTATCGTCCTATTATCCCACATTGCTCACCCAAATATATATTGGTTAAATTACATAATACCGGCTCCAACTCATGAGTGCCAGTAAGCACGAAACGAATTTGCATGAGATTATACTTTCCGTTCATGTTGTCTTTGGTTTATCCTTCTGGTCACAAATGAACTAATTTATTACTAGGTTCGCAACACCTAATACCTACTTGCATATATATTAGTTCTCCGCAACATACAGTATTCCAGTCTTGGGTACATCGATGTCCAGGTAATTAACATAATGCTTTAGATCTGGATAGAAGTATCCATTTGAACTCATTTTGAAACAAAAAGCAGAAAGAAATTAAATTGGTGAATTAATAATAGAATAGAAGAGAATAGAATAGAACATAATATCTTTATGTGGATTCAAACCGCTCATGTTCCATCAAATAGATTTTAACGCGCGGCTCCTCTTTACAACCTAACGAATCTCGGTGTCGACAGATACGGTTTTCCTTAGGGTCACCTATGCTAAATCTGGTTTTATAATTTTTTTCTACTAAATGTGATTTAAGACAGAATCTCCCTTAGTTTCAAACAGTTTTAATTGAGATTTCTTGAACTGCAATTTTATTTGTAATTAATAGGGGTTTGTTTAATAATAATACACACCCGCCTGTAATACGCCGGTAACATGTAGTGGATTAATTTGTTTTAACTATCAAATCCATGATTTATATTTTGTGCGTTATTAATCAACTTTTAGTGACTCAAAACCGTTCTGCTAAGAAATTTTGGATTTACTTATTGTGTTTATTATGACTTAATGTTTTTTTTTGCCTAGATATTAACTTTGTGTTAACAATATTTTATTTTGTTGCCGTCTAGAGCACGGTCAATTTTAACTAACAGTGAATTTTAATTTACTTTGCAACCTTGTTCATAATACACGTATGATAATTCGACTTAGCTTTCTCCCATTGCGACAATGGGAATTAAAAAGAGACGGCCAACGAAACCCATTTCTTCTCACGTCAGCTACCAGGCATATGTATGAATAGCATAGCATCGCTAAATAAACAGCTACCCCGCAAAACCTCTTCCTTAAATCGCAATACCTCCTACATAAATGATGCTCAATCTTGTCGAGCTCACAGCCAATAATTAATAAGCAACTCTAGTCACTTAGAAAACCAAGCTGACGGTAGACCTCCACCTAGACCAAGCACATCAGATGAATGATACGGAAGAGTGAATCCGGTAAAGCGGCGAATACACATAAGAAAAAATATTCAGAGCCACAAAACACAGCGAGCCATTCTCTCGAGATCACAATTCTTGAAGACAGCCACACGATGACGGGCGACGACGATGCAATACTGCCATCTTTGTTCGACAGCACGCACACACACAAGATGACGTCCAAGTCAGGAAATGCAGGGAGCCCGGTGGCGAGCCCAGCAACAAGCTTGGACCCAGTACAACATATGCCAATGCGATCCAGACTACTCTGACGAGTGGGTCGACGATGTTGCTTTATTGGCCAAGGTGTCCAATATAACAGAATAGGGTCACAGATTTTTAAATGCATGGGAAGCAATCCCACATTTTTTCAGATGCGGACTCAAAGACATCCTGCATCGATACACTGATGGCAAATGTTCGCAGCCATGGCAGAGCCTGCAGCACGCCGTTAAACAGCGCCTGACACCAGATCAGGAAGACAGGCTTACTGAATTAATGAGCCATATGTCTTTAGGTAGCCACACGCCTTCCAAGCTATTTAGGGAGATGGATCTAAAGCCACTGAATTTAATCTTCCTAGTGAAATCTTGATGTGTTTATTTATTCCGAAGCTCCCTCCGTCACTGCAAGGAATGACCACGTACCTGTGCAAATCTGTTGATGTGCAAAACGACGTACGCCAGGCACGTATAGACAAGTGGTGGAAGATACACCACTGCAGCTCACCTGTCTCAGAACCAGGTTGCCTCGAACCACGCCTGTCCGAGCCTCTGTCTCCAGCATCGTAAGCCCAAAATAATGTCATCAATGAACGTCTCATCAGCCTGCTCGAGAGCCTAACCCTCAGGCCAGATTCGGCCTTGGTCAATGCTATTGACTACAGATGCAATCAGAGCAGGCGTGACCAGCGTCGACTACCGTCCCGAAACAGCAGCAAGAGGTCGATGTCCAGAGGCCTTGCCACAGTTCCCAAGCTTCCGGCGGAGTGGTGTCCGAATCACCACAGCCATGGCCATTCCACGCGCTATTTCCTGAGAAATGGCTGCAGATACCCGCGCAAAGACGCGTTGTTTAGTTGGGCGCGGTCACCTTTGATAACTCAGGATGATTCGCCCATCGAAGGTTCGGAAAACTTCAGGGGTCAGCGTGCTCCGCTGCAGTAGAGGCTGAACAACCTAAAATTGTTGGCCGCCCGACGTCTTCTGGCTCGATGCACGTTGCTTTTGCGGTATAGCGCAATCAAACTATTGTCTTTACAGCGACGGCTCCAGTCAAGTCATGCTTCAAACGCCCAAATGCCTGCAACCAGTCTATTCGTCATTTGCCAGTATAAACATCTTTTCTTATCCATGACTCAAACTCTGGCGAATTATTCATCATAGACACCGGTTCAGGTGTCAACTTGCTCTGCCATAATTATTCTGAACCAACCCACCCAGTCAACAACAGCAGTCTTACCTGGGTCAAGGCTCCAGCATAGTGACTTTTGGGATACGATTACACACAATCTTATTTTCCATCTCTAAACGATGTTTCAAGTATCCTTTCATCATTGGCAACACGACAAGAAACATCATTAGACGTGACTTCCTCGAACATTTCGACCTCACTTTACGTCCAAAAACACGAGAGATACGCACTGCTGACAATCAGTTGCTATCATCAGTGCTCAAACACACGACTCGAGCCAAAGCAGTCTCATCTATTCAGCTAATTCCTCCAGTTCCTCATGTACCACAAACCTATCTCCTTTATGCCCGATCTCAAGAGGAAGCGTGCCATCACAGCTCATCGTATCATCTTATCGAAGTCACTTCCTCATCCTCCCAGATCACTTCCATTGGCACCACACAAACATAAGGCCATCGAGCAAGAATTCGCCATGCTACGTCAACAAGGCATCTGTACACGATCCAGCTCACCATTTGCGTCGCCTGTGGTATAGTACCAAAGCGTGTACCCGGAACATTTAGAGTGGGCGGGGATTATCGTATTCTCAATTCTTGCACACAGTCTGACATGTACATCCTACCAAATCCAGCTGACTTACTCAGATCTGTTATCGGTCATGCTGTGTTCTCAAAACTCGACCTAGAGAAAGCCTAATATCAAGTACACAAGGACAAAGAATACCATTATATACCTTCCGGTCTCAAGAACGCATCTCAAACGATTCAGCGTGTTATTGACGAAATACTAGGTGGTCTACCATTTGTAATTCACTACTTAGACGAAATTCTTGTATTCTCCAACTCAATGTCCAAACATATGCAGCATATTGACATACACTTCGCACGTCTAGCAAATTATGGCCTCCGGCTTTATGCGAACAAATGTGTCTTTGCGAAAACATCAATTGAATTCCTCAGTCATCAGATTTCCCAGAAAGGCATGGCACCTCTACCTGCTAAAGTTCATGTCATTCAAGATCTACAGCTTCCAACTACCGTTCGAGCGTTACACAGTTCTTGGACAAGATGAACTACAATTCTTGATTCCTACCTTGCCTTGTTAAGATTCTGGCACCTCTTCACAACTACTTCGTGCCAGAAAGCCGATTTGTCAAGAAATGACAAATGATTCAGCTCAACGATGACGACATATAGGCTTATGAGGATGCCAAAAGGGCTTTATGCAAAGTGACCATGCTACAGAGCCATAACACCTCGCGTATGGTTAGGTGTATGTAACGTGTGGCTCCGCGGTACAACCCAACGAATATCGATTTCATCAGATCCGGTTTTCATTTGAGTCACATACACGAATTCTGGTTATAGACAATCATACTCTTAACTGTGATTTTAGAAACAAACTTTGGTAGTTTCAAACAGTTATTATTGATATTTATTGAACTGCAATTTTATTTGTAATTAATAGGGTTTTGTTTAATAATAATACACACCCGCGCGTAATACGCCGGTAACATGCAGTGGATTTATGTGTCATAACGCTCAATACCAGGATTTATATTTTGTGTGTTTTAATCGTTTATCCGTAAACACTAACTATTCTGCTAAGACATCGTGGATTTATTTATTGTGTTTATTATGACTTAATGCTTTTTTTGCCTAGATATTAACTTTGTGTTGACAATATTTTATTTTGTTGCCGTCTAGAGCACGGTCAATTTTGACTAACGGTGAATTTTAATTTACTTTGCAACATTGTTCATAAAACACGTATAATAATTCGACTTAGCCTTCTCAAACCGCGATACTGGAAAAGGAATCCCGACGTCAGCTACCAGGCATATGTAGGAATGGCATAACATGGCTAAATAAACAGATACCTCGCAAAATCTCTTACAGAAAGCGCAACACCTCCTACAAAACAACGATAACATAAAAGTGATCGTGATGATTGGTAGTAAGAAATCTAGACTGACGGCATCAAAAGATCTCGATTCTAATATTAGAAAAGAAAAATCTATACATAAAACGAAGCGATAGCATCACTATTAAATGTCGAAAACAGTATGGCAAAATGTGGAATGTTTGTAAAATGAAATAAACGAACTTTAAAGAAACAAAAATTGTTTTTGTACAATTTTTCTTTAAATTATATATTATTATAAATTATTATAAATTCGCTGTGAACAAAGTTATATTGCACAATTAAAGTAATTTATGTAATTTCGGAATTCTAACAATATATATATATATATATATATATATATATATATATAGTTCTGTTGTCTGTAAAGACTTTATGGATGCAGATGTCTTAGGCTTGGGTTTTGATGGAATCATTTTTGTTATGATTGATATACACGCATCTTATTCATAGGTGGATTTGGTTATTTTTGCTACAGAATGGCTTAAAATAATGATGTTATTCTTTAAATCAAGTTTGCGAGCTTGAAGTAAACACCAATCTCATTGTATTTAACCAGTCGTCGAACAACATAACAAAACTACCGCCAGCTGCAACGCACTGACGTGTTTCGAACTTCCATGATCATCATCAGAGTACGACGGCAAACTGACTAGCGAGGATCCAACCGCATTGAATATATATGGAAATCAAATTTAGATATGCGGCTCTCACCTCTAGCAGTCTCGCATACATTGAATTTGATTAGATATGTCGGCTGCACAATATCTATGCAATCACGAACATTAACTTCTTGCAGCTTTCGCCACATATACATATATAGGCAATACAATTGTACAATAATTGATTGCGCGGGTGTGGTAATAATTCTTTAAATCAAGTTTGCGAGCTTGAAATAAACGCCAATCCCATTGTATTTAACTAATCGTATTATATTCAATGCGGTTTGATCCTCGATAGTCAGTTTGCCGACGTACTCTGATGATGATCATGGAAGGTCGAAACGCGTCAGTGCGTTGCGGCTTGTGGTAGTTTTGTTATGTTGTTAGACGACTGGTTAAATACAATGGGATTGGTGTTTACTTCAAGCTCGCAAACTTGATTTAAAGAATTGTTACCACTACCCGCGCAATCAATTATTGTACAATTGTATTGCCTATAATGATGTTATGTTTTTATTTATCCGGCGATTATTAATTATGTTATGCAAGTTTAGGTCTAGCAGAAGATCATCACCGTATTTCTGACGGGAATGAACCAGTTTCTGTAGAATTTGGAGTACTACACTAGTATCGTGATGGCAACTCTAGTGTACCGGGTGTAAGGCTGACTATGCTTAAAAAGGCTCTCTAGATTGTTGCAAAATAAGTAGCGATACAAAGCCATCAACGAATGTCTGTACTTATGTCTTTGATTAAATTTCCATTGATTAAACCGTGTTATTGATAATGTATATACATTTATCTAACAAATTTTTTAAGGTTAAAATTCATAAATATACAAATTATTCAATCAACGCATTATATTTAAGTAATAGTTTGCAAAAATATTATCTTAAGATTGGTGTCTCCAAAAACAAAGATTACAGATTAAATTCTATCATCCTTTCATTTTTAAGATAATTGAACGACTGATACAAACCAACATGGTTATACGAAAGACTGACCGAAAATTACCAATATGTGGAAGCACGTAATTAACCTCGACGAGAAAACGTTGGGATGCAGTAATTCTTTAAATCAAGTTTGCGAGCTTGAAGTAAACACTTATCCCATTGTATTTAACCAGTCGTCGAACAACATAACAAAACTAATATTGAGTTCTCTAAAAATAACGGAATATTAGATTTCTATGACTTAAGTAGATATTTAATATCATTAGAGCTGAGTTTAAGCAGTAAAAAATGGAAGCATTAAAAATCGGCAATAGTGTAGAGAAAGATATTTCATCCGACAAAATTAAAATTACATTTATTGATAAATTTATAACACCGTGGCTGATTGAAACGAATATAATTAAAAAATAAATTATTCGTTTAATTTCGAGGACATACTTCGTTTAAATACTTTACAGAATATATATTTTTTAATTGTGCGTAATGCGAGTTTCGGTATTCTTCTCCAGTCAGACATTCCAGCGTTTAGCTGAAGAAGTTCTTTAGAATTGTCCATTTACGAGGGTGTACATAAACGACATAATTATTTTCAGTCGATCACGTCATGAAGATCGTAAGCATTTGGAGAGGTTTTCGACCAGGCCAGAACAATATGGATTAGGGTTGAAATCTAATAAGAAAATAATTGAATGCTTTCCAGTTAAATATCTCAAACATATACATTCTAAAGACGGAATTATACCTTTAGAAGTTAAAATCCAATCCATTAAGTACGGACTGTGCTCCAGTTGCGAAGGTTCTTTGGCATGATCAGCTATTATCGACGATTCATTCCAGGTCTAGCCGGTATGTTAGGATTGCTATCAATCCACCTCACACTTGAGATAGGCACGGTCAAGAAGCCCTGGCCTGTCACCTTCAGCCAGGAAGACCAAGAAATATTCCATAGGGCTAAGTGATATATCCACTCTATCACCTGTAGTGTGGGATAAGCCATTCGATCTAATCACAGATGCCTCATATGTTACAATAGGTGCAATGTTTTCCAAAAGAGACGAGGATATTGTAAGTCCAATTGAGTTTTTTAACAGAAAGCTTTGTTTTTGTGAATAACGGTATGATACTTTTGGTAAAGTGCTTCTTGCTGTGTATGCTGCAGTGCTAGATTTTGATCATTATTTAGATGGTCATCTGTTCAATTTATTGACATATCACAAGCCGTTGATAAGCATACTTGGTAAAACCGCGAGGCTTAATTGCTCTCAAAAGGTGAATTCCCAGATTAACCGATTATCAGAATTCGATTTTATTCTCTCATATTGCTCTCTCTCTATCTCATGTTCTAGAACCGAGATACAGAAAATTGGTTTACGAACTGGACGGTCCACACATGTGCATATAGACATTGTCCAGATGCCTGAAGTTAACGGTCAAAAGTTTTTGCTAACAATCGTTAATCATTTTAGTCGCCCATTTGAAGTATATGGCAGCGCAATAATTCTTGTTTGAATTTCTACATAATTGGATATCGCGATATGGTGTTCCGTTAAAAGTCACTTATCATCGCGGTAATCATTTTATGTCAAAGTTTTTCAAAAGATCTCTCAATATCATGGAAATAAATGTATTGCATACTAGCGCATACAATTCACGTGCAAATGAAATGGTAGATAGGTTGCATCGTGAACTGAAAGCTGTGTGTACTAGTGGAACAAGCTGGATACACGATCTTCTTATAGTATTACTTACTATGCGCAACACATATAGGGCACAATTAGAAACTTCAATAGCAGAATTGATATATGAAGAACTATTAAGGTTGCCTGGAGACCTTTTAATAGAAACTCCAAGTAGTCTTGATTGGGCTTCAAGTTATGTAAATTGTTTTGTACAAGCACTTAGAGATAAAATGTTTTGTTTAGCTCCAACAAAGACTAGAAAAGTAAAAACCAAATGCTACGTGTCCTCTGATCTAAGACCGGCCTCGCATGTTTATGTAACTAATGAATAATGAAGAGCTGCCTGAAACCATTTTACAAAGGAATACATAAGTTCAAGAGGATGACAGACAAAAATGTTGTTATAGATGTAAAAGGCATTGAAGATTGTGTTACTATGGATCGTTGCATTCCCCAGTTTATCTGGATTTACGATAAGTCTAAATAAGAAGATAAGTGGTATGGCTATCGTCCCATGGACGAGTCTGGTGTGTGCAATCCGATTACGTAGGCACGAAAGTCAAGCCAGCACCTTATACAAGACACTTTGGTGACGGCATCGACATCATGCTCTACCAAGCTACAAGATCATAACGTTCTATTAGCGTCACACGAACTAGCATTGCCAGTGACAAATGGACAGGACGCTACATCGACGACAGAGTTTCTAGTATGCACAACTCGCTCAGGAAGAGTTCCGCGTCAGCTGAAGTACAAGGATTACGTCAATTATTAGACGTTTCTTTTATGAGAAGGTGGTGTATGTAGAGGAAGATATTTCCTCCGACAAAATTAAAGTAACATTTATAGCTAAATATAAACAACCGCGGCTGATTGAAACGAATATTATTAAAGAAGAAAGTATTTGCTTAATTTCTAGAACATTCTTTGCTTAAATACATTGCAGTATTTATACTTTTGAATTGCACGTACTTTGAGTTTTTTTATTCTGTAACTGCTCCGGCGTAACTTTCCCTAGCAAGCTGCATTTGATATTTTATTTCTCAGTTTTGGTTTTACAAATCCGGATCTTCACAATATAATCCTGCAACCAATTTATGTTTTGAATTTTGCTTATTGAGAACATTCAGGAACAGGTAATTTAATAATTCTGTTTTGCGCGTCTAATCTCTTGCCAGATTAATGACTCAGGTGTAGTGTTACATAAGAAGTACACATTCCTTCGCCTATTACTAGATTAATCAAATATATATTTAAGTTCGATTAACATGGAGGCTAATCTTAAGTTCGAGAACACTGATAATTTATCTTAAGATATTTTAGGCATGAACTTAACAGATATGGAAGAGAAAACCATCTTATCAGACTCATATAGAATAGAATGGAATATCTTTGTTTGGAACCAAACCACTCATGTTCCATCAAATAGATAATAATTTTAGTAAATATACAATATAAAAAGATATCCCATCACATAAATATTCCAATTAGTCTCATATAGATATGTAAATCTTTCTAGGTATGATAAACGATCTATTAACATCAGAAAATTCAGCAGTAATATCCCTGCATACGCTATATCAATTTTGATACAGTTATTATGATAAAAGAAAAACTTTCTTTTTAATTTATCGCATTAGTACAATAATTGATTACCTAAATATTTATAGATTCATCATTAAATTCCACAGACCTGATAATGGTAAAAATTAAGGTATAATTCGAGTGTAACATTATGCAAAAAATGAGAACCATGACTAGCAATTGATTATATGTATTGTTGACTAACATGATGATTTACGTCATAAAAATTCAATTTTAATAATACAGCACATGAAAATAAAAATCTAAAGAAGGTATATTGCTAATCACAATTATCCTTGACTTTTATTCAACCACGAGAAAGTATAATCATAATAAAAATTAAAAAGATCAGAAGGATTGTAGATTTTTTCTAGTTCATCACATAAAAATTTAACAGACATCTTTATTTTCTTTAATAAATATACACACCTGCGCGCAATACGCAGTTAACATGCGATGGATTATAGTGTCTTTGTGTACAAACAATGGATTTATTAACTCTTTGCATTAACCACATTCTACACAACTACTAACAGTTCAGTCATGATCATACACATCCAAACCTCAGGTGTTTTTCAATATATTGTCCTAGACTCCATAGTTCAATGGATTATTTTAATTCAAACATTCAAAACCTAGCAAACAGTGGAATAATTATTTGTGATGCTTTTTTAATGCTTTTATCAATGACAATATTTATTGTATTTCTTCTCATACATTAGCAGTGACTTTAAACTAAATTGCTAATCAGTCTGGATTCATATCATCGTATGTTTTCAATTATTTACATGAATTCATCACAATTCAGACGATTGTTTTCCTGACAATTACTTGTGTATAAGATATTTAATTGTGTTGACAATATATCAATTTGTTTCCGTCTAGAGCACGGTCCATTTCGTTTAACAGTGAATTGATTCATTTTTTGCAACATAACCTCTAATAAACGTCTGAAAACGGATGAATCTTCTTACTTCACCCTTCGGAAAAATGTCAGGGACTGATCATGGAACGGGTGGGGATAACAGATCACCATAAAAATGTAGGAAATCATTACTAAATAGACAGCTACCCCGCAAAAGCTATTACTATAACTACAAATCCTCCTACAATATAAATAGTAACTGAGCAATCTTAAAATATTCAGATCAATATTCAATGAGTTAATCGCCTTCAAAATAGTACAAAAAGATATAGAGTAAAAAGCTTTCGAGATATCTATTTATACAATTAATGCATCTAATTTTTTCTCATCTTGTGTAATTACATGTTTCCACATAGAAAGAATATTAGTAATTTCCGATCTATCTTTCGTAAGGCCACGTTGACTTGTATCAAAATCAACCGGCAACGTACATTCTAAATGGTCTAGTATCAGTCGTTCTATTATCTTCAAAAATGCATGGATATTATAGATTAGTCTATAATCAGTGGCGCACGTTGGCTTACATAACTTACTTTACTTTACTTTACTGCGGCTGACTCCTTTTGGAGGATAAGCCGGTTCCATGACATTTCATGGAGTTTCTTGGGAATTTGGTACAAGTGGTGTCCCCTCACCACTCGGCATTTTGATCGAGGACGCACCTCTAGTCTTTGCACATCCAAGCGCATTCTGCAAGGCAGCAGTAAGTTGCATGGTTGCCGGTGGCTGTTGAGAGCTCATTCGCCATTCGGAAGTACGGGGTACCGTCCAGGAGTCCATGTAATCCTGTGGCTGTTGAACCCTTTTGTGGCGGGGAACACACGCCGAGTAATGGTGCCGTCGTCGGGCTCATGTGGTATTTTATAGGAGATCCGATTGTCGGTCGGAGATCCACCACGCCCTGGTGACACCACCGCCATAGCCCCGTTAGCCCATGTACGATCGGCCATCAAGACATGGTTGACACCGTTGCCAAAGTTATGTTTGGCTTACATAACTTTGGCAACGGTTTAGCTACTATCGTTAGAATATCGATTAGTATTTGCCCATCCTTCAAAAATTCTGTTTAAAAAATTGCAGAGCGCACTCATAAAAATTAAAGATAATTGAAGTAGGTTATCAATTGATATACCAAGGTGATATTTTTGTTATTTTATTTTATTTTACTTTTAACATTAATTTTATCAATGTATAACTGTTGATAACAAGTTCTGGTTCCTGGTCATTCGAAAGGTCAGTTAGATCCATGAGATTGCTTTATTTATATGGATTTCATATCAAATTGCCAAATATTTTATCCAATTCACAGAGAAATTCATACTCAGTTTTATCCACAGTTAATATGAGCTTTAATTTCGCCTTATATTTACCGTAATCTGTGAGGAGTTTGCACCCTAGTCTAGGATTGTTCTTTAGTTTACACAAAATGATTCTTTCTGTTCTTTGACGGATTATCAGTAAGGATGAATATATTGAAAAGAATTGGTGAAAATTATATCATTATTTAAACTTGCAT
This sequence comes from Eudiplozoon nipponicum, assembly GCA_029291075.1. Classification (NCBI taxonomy): domain Eukaryota; kingdom Metazoa; phylum Platyhelminthes; class Monogenea; order Mazocraeidea; family Diplozoidae; genus Eudiplozoon; species Eudiplozoon nipponicum. Next base: position 27,085 of record JAQBSW010007977.1, read on the forward strand.
ACGGCAGTCTGTAAACCGCTGTTAGACTCAAATTATCGATTTGTATAGATATAAAATCAATGACAGTACTATATTCACTAGTGTGTAACACTTTCACATTTAACATAAATGTACTATAAATAAGTACTCCTTCACCTCTTCTACCCAACGATCTGTCTATTCTAAATAAAGTATAATGAGGAATGTCAAGTTCTTGATTTTGAATGTCCCTGTTGGGCCAAGTTTCAGATAATATTATAAAATCAAAATCGTTACTTGTTATAAGTTTTCTGAGCAAAAAAATTTTTGTTTTCAACAGTTCTTAAGTCGGCATAAAATAAAGTATATGTAGTATGTGACTTATCTAAACTGTTTTCGGTTTTTAATGGTTTAATTTTGCTGGTTTCTTTATAGTTCTTTTGTTGGGTTTTGTGGCTACAGTTCTCCTCTCTCCACTTTCCACAATATTCAGTAATGATACATCGTTTTTGTTATTTTTGAATCAATTGGTGGACTCCTTATGTTAGCATGCTCTGGATTTGATGATTTCTCCTCCTGATTGTTCTTCAACTATTTCGCTGTTGCCAATTTCCTGTGGAGAAATGTTTATCTCGGCGGATGAAAAGATTGTGAAAATAAGGGTGTTCACCTTAATATATATTAATGGCTACAATTTGTATACTTGTCGGCCTTTTTGATAATTTAACCACGAAAGGTCTTGGACGATCAGAAAGTTTGCTTTCCCTATAACATTTATTTGTTTCGGCTTCCGCCGTATTCTTGATTAAATCATTTAATTTCTCTACATCCTTTGCGTCAGCTTTTTCATCCAGATTGAATAAATAAAAAAGATAGGTATATTAAGACTGAATACGACTTGGTGTCTATAGGGTTCTCATTAACTAATAGGGCAGGAAACTCAACAATAGGACAGAATTTAATTATGTTTTTTCATAATGCTGCGATTAATGCTGCTTTTGGGATCAAACTTCAGCAAGAAATTAAGGATGTAAAAATAACTATTGAATTTACAGCTTCTGCTGAAAGGCATATTGAAAGAATAGTTAGCTGCGTTAAGAGCAGATGGGCTCTAATAAAAAGAAAAAATTATCATACGATATAAAATAAAAAATGTATATTATTTGAATTAGTTCTTTATTGGAATGTAGGAGGTTTTGTAGCTAATATAAGAGGTTCTGCAGCTAGTTGTCTATTTAGTGCAAAATTATCCTCCTATGTAATATCTGGTAGCTGTAATTACGATCCGCGTTCATGATTTTCAAGTGCGGTTTGAAATGGCTATAATTTTGTCGCATCTTGAGAAAATCGTTTCAGAACTTCAGAACTCAGTGAAGGAGCTGAAGGATGAGAATAATCGTGTCATGAAGGAGCTGAAGGATGAGAATAAACGTGTCATGAATAAAGTGTCAAAACTGGAAACAGACGTTGAAGTGTATACGGCAAAATTGGAATTAGCAGAAAAGAAAAATGAATCTTTAAGCGCGCAAATTGTTCAATTGACTGATGTGTTAAATACGAAATTTGATAATTTAAAGACAGATGTTCAGCCATGGGTTGAGTTGGCTGAAATAACAGTGGAAAATGACTCATCAATCAAGAATAAAATAACAGGCGAAGAGATAATAAATATAATAGCGAATGAAGTATCAGCGCGGATTAATAAACAAGAACAACTAATTTTATTTAATCTTGATGAGAATGCTGATGTGAATGATGTCGAGAAATTAAATATCCTTATAAAGGATGAGACGCATGCTGACATTGCTAAATGTTTTAGAGTTGGAAAAAGATCCAATCGTCCTAGACCGGTGGTAATAAAGTTAACAAAGAGGCCAACGAATATACAGATTGAGGCCATCAATAAAAGGAAAGGTGAGAGTCCGAGTTTTAATAGCATATATATTGGTCGTGATAAAACATTTCTCCAACGAAAGTTGGCAAAAGCAAAAAAGCTAAAGAACAACCAGGAGCGGAGTTCACCTACTTCTGATTACGACATTACAAGAAATTTAACAAAAGAAGATACGAAATCAAAAAACGAAGTATCGTTAGTAAATGTCGTGGACAGCGGGGGGAGAGGAAGTATGGCTTCGAGGCCCGGAAAACGAATAGTAAAGAAGCCAATAAGGTTGAATCAGTAATAGTCGACACTTGTTTAGATAAGTCGATTTCTACATTTAATTTATTTTATGCAAACTTTCGCAGTGTTAAGAATAAGAACTTTTTGCTGTCTAATTTTATATTAAGTAACGACTTTGATTTTATAATATTATCTGAAACTTGGCTTAATAAGGATATTAAAAGTCATGAATTTGATATTCCTCAATATTCTTTATTCAGAAAGGACAGATCGCTGGATAAAAGAGGTGGAGGAGTACTCATTTATTGTAAATCGGTATTTAAGGCGAAAATTTTACATATTAGTGATGATAATGCTATCATTGATTTCCTATCTATACAATTTGATAATCTGATCTTAACAGCGGTTTACAGACCGCCGTATGCTACTTTATTTGATGATCAAACATTTACTAATTCTCTTCAATCTATCTTTGACTGCCATGGCTACAATGTAGTGGTAGGTGACTTTAATAAATTACAGGACTGTGAAATAACCAATTTTTTTTCTAACCATGATCTCAAGCAGATTATAAAGGAATCAACTAGAGGTTCGCAATGCTTAGATCATGTATACTTAGAAATTGAAATGGTAAAATCGCACAGTTATGATGTTGTCAATTATTTCAAAGAATTGGATCACAAACAAATTATTTTACAATGGAACATCTTGAGTGGCATAACACAGAAACTAAGTTTTGAAAATGCACACGTGCACTGTTCCAGAATCAACTGGAATTTTTTAGAGAATTAAGTATACAGATTGATTATGAGAGTTTTTATTTCTTGAATACTGATGAATTTGTTTCTTCTGTTTCATCGTTATTATCTATTTTATTTCAGGCAGCTACGTTTACGGACATTATACCGAAACGAATTAATAGGAAACTGTGTAAACTAAGAATTAAACGAGATAATATAATAAAGTGTAGTCTTATTAATAGTATTAAACAAATGAGATTAGATTCCATTGATAAGGAAATTAATTCATCACTGCTAATAATCCGTCAAAGATCAGAACGAATTATTTTGGCCAAAATGAAGAGTAATCCTAGATTAGGATTCAAACTCCTCACAGATTACAGTAAATACAAGGAAAAGTTAAAGCTTATTCTACCTGTGGATAAAACTGAGTATGGATTTCTCTGTGAATTGGAGGAAGTATTTGGCAATTTGATATGCAATCCACAAAATGGGAGAGATTTTATAGAACCATCTGATTCTTTGGGAGACCAGGAACCAGGACTTGTTATTGACAGTGATGAATTGATAAAATTGATGTTAAAAATCAAATCAAAAAAACAAAAAGATCACCTTGGTATTTCGATTGATAATTTGCTTCAATTACCATTAAAATTTATGAATGTACTCTGCAACTTCATAAATATAATTTTAAAGGATGGGAAATTACCAATCGATATACTAACGATAGTGGCTAAGCCGTTGCCAAAGGTAATTAAGCCAACGTGTGCTAGTGATTATAGATTAATCTCTATTATCCCTTCGTTTTTGAAGATAATAGAACGATTGATACTAGATCATTTAGAACGTATGTTACCGGCTGATTTTGACCTATGTCAACATGGCTTTACGAAAGGTAGATCGACAACTACCAATATGCTTTCCATGTGGAAACATGTAATCACATTAGACGAGAATAAGTTAGATGCATTAATTGTATTTATAGATATCTCAAAAGCTTTTGACTCTATATCTTTTGATGCTATTTTGAATGCGATTAGTTTGTTGAATATTGATCCGAATATTTCTAGATTACTTAAATACTATCTATATAATCGACGAATGAGTATTCAAGTAAACGATTTGATATCAAAATCGAAACGAGTAACGAGTGGAGTTCCACAGGGATCAAGCTTGGGGCCAATTTTATTTAAAATTGTATTTGCAAATTTGGAAACTAAGATCCTTAACGGTCGAGTTTGCAAATTCGCTGATGATTTAAAAATAATCTTCCCAATTGATCCGAAGAATGTCGAATTCTCCAAAAACAATGTGACATTAGATTTGTATGATTTGAGTAAATATTTGATCACACTAGGGCTGAGAATAAACAATAAAAAGACGAAAGCTTTAAAAATAGGGAACAGAACAAACTTTAATTATGTTTATTTTCATGATGCTGTTATTAATGATGTGTTTGAGATTAAACTTATGCAAGAAATTAAGGATTTAGGCATAACTATTCAATGTACAGCTTCTGCTGAGAGGCATATTGAAAGTATAGTAGGCAGTGCCAAGAAAAGATGGGCACTAATAAATCGAAATATCTTATCAAATGATATAAAACTTCAAATGTATATAATATGGATTAGACCGGTACTAGAATATGCTGTCGCTACTTGGAATCCATTAAAAAAGGGTTTGTCTAATAATATAGAAGCTGTACAAAGAAAGGTTGTGAAACATATTAGTCCTATTTCTTGCACTATATACGCCTCTAGATTACAGTTTGTGTCATTGCAATCACTGTGGTTTCGGAGGATGTGTTATTGTATAAAAGTTTTCCATTTGAACCAGTGGACTGGTGCCTATATGACTCCGATAAGAAAGAGTCATGAAGTTGGAACTAGATCTGGACATTTGGCAATATCTCCTCCTTTGGTGGGGAATGTAGCGAGCAAGTTATTCTCTTTCTCGAAAATCTACAAAATTTACAACCAATTACCGAAGGGGCTTAGAGAAATGCCTCCATCTAAGATGTCTTTTAAATCTTTATCTACTGAACTTGAAAAAGTCTGCAATTCTGCTGATATTTGTTATTCTTTTGATTATGATAATACTTTCTCATGGTTGAATAAAAGACAAGGATAATTGTTATCGAAAACAGATTTTCTAGAGATTTTTATTTCCAAGTTTTATATTGTTATAATTGAAATATTATGCACTATTTCTTCTAATTAGTTAACATTACATAAAATCAATTGCTAGTCATGGTTCTCAATTTTTGCATAATGTTACACTCGAATTATACATTAATTTTTCCTAATTTGATAATGTATATATTATTCTTTTCAGTCGAACTTTCTGATATTGATATATCGTATTGTACAACTAGCGAGATATACCTATCTATATGATATTAATTGCACATTTATTGTGATGTGATGATTTCTTTTTTATATATTGTACAATTTCCAATTTTATTATTTGATGGAATATGTGTGGTTTGAATCCAAATAAAGATATTCTATTCTATTCTATTCTATTATAGGTGTGAACGTTTAAAGAAATGGGCGATATAATGTAATTTTATACTTCTGTATACCTAACGTAAAACCTTTGTTTCAATGAGTCTGGTTTATCAAATATAATTTATGACAAAATTAAAAAGTCTAGACCAATGTGGCGGAAAATAAAACACCACTGAGAAAATCGCTAAGTGTTCACATTTGAGGTGATCTTCCAGCTCCGATATTAAAAAAAGTGATTCAAGTGAATAAAGGTCAATTTTTGTTCAACGATTTGTTAAATACGATGACATCGGTGTTTATTTCAAGTTCGCACGCTGGATTTAGAATATTTTGCCACTTCCTCAATAATTGATTGTTTAATTTTATTACCTACATATATTTGGCGGAAGCTGAAGAATTTTATTTTCATGATTGCAAAAGAATTTTGCAGCCCAAATTTCCTACTTTAAAGTTTTAAAATATTACGAGATAAATGATTTGACAAACAGTTCAGGAATTCAATATCATTTGAATTTTCGACTATTATAATAAAGCTTTAATCGGCCAAAAAATCATAAAATTCTTTTATATCAGCTGAGTATCTATATTTTTTTTATGTATTATCTTTGATTGCATAAGACGGAAATCTATGTGACACCTGTGGTCTCAAGCAAGAATCAATCAAACTCCTCAAAAATAAAACGTGGTTATAAGTATTTTGATGCGGATACGAGTCAACGTAAACGTTTATTAGATGACTTTGACTCAACGATATCTGATGAAAATTCTACGAAAATCAAAATGAATACTACAGATTCTACATTCGATATTAAGTCACCTTCATATATTTCGAATATAACAGGTATGTTATATGTCATAATAGTAACAATATAAGTTGACTTTTTGTTCTCAACTAGCTATATTTGAATTCGTAAATAATAAAAAAACTAATAAAGACAAAAATCCTTATTATCTATAAATAAATTAGTCTCAACTTTCCTCATTAAAGTCAAAACGCAGATCAGGTAACTTCAATTAATCCAGGTTCGCAACAAAGAAGTTCCTTAAAGTGCAAAATGTTTCATTATTCGATACCCGCCCCTCTTTAAGAAAAGTTTAAAGCTCATATAATCTTGTTATAGATGTGAACATTAGAGGTAGTAAGAATTTAGAAAAAGATATACTTAATTCATCTTTATGAGCTCCTGAAAAACACCAATCCAATTGTATGTAGCCAGTCGAACGTTAAACCACAAACAAAAGTCAGTCGCATGTGCTGATTTCTTTTAAACTTCCATAATCATCACTATTTTGTACCTAAGGATTTTTGCTATGCTATGCGACAAGATGGATACAGCGGGACGAGTGTTTATATCAAAACTGCAAAAGTTATTTAAATAATTACTACCCATCTGCACAGTTCATGCTTGCTTAATTGTTATACTTTCGGCTAAATCTGATAAAATTTATCGTTCTTGATTGCGTAAAAAGTGTGCAGCCAACATTTCCAGTCAAGTACATATGTGTGATTACTAAGGTTTATCTAATTTTGTTTACCATATATTTATTTCTGATCAACGCTCGCAAGCATATCGTTTTACTTTAGTGATGACCATGGAAGTTCGGAGCACTTCAGTTGGTGTGACTAACAGTAGCTTCACTACATATTTTGTGCGGCTGATTAAATACGATGGATTTCGTATTTTTATGAAGATAGAAATATTTCTTTAAAGACTTTTATAATGACCCGCGCAATTAGTTATTGTTTAAATAACTATAACGTTTGTATACATTCTTTAGTATTCCAGACTGTGACTGAGGACTTTTGACAAATTTTTGGCGGGAGTTTTGTTATGTTGTTCGATGACTGGTTAAATACAATGGGATTGGTGTTTACTTCAAGCACGCAAACTTGATTTAAGCAATTTTTGGCTCGTTGAAAACCACAATTATCAAATGAAACAATAATTGTAATCAAATGAACTGTAACACCCCGGTAAATAAAATCATGATTGCTATACATTTCCGTGTACAGAGGTTATTTTAAAAATTATTGATTAGTTATCACTGGCCCCGCAACCCGAATGCCATGCATACGCGGCTTGTCTGGAAATGAATTTGAATGAAGATCTTCTTTGGTATTTATGTACAAAATATTGTTTTTTTTCTTTAAAACATAATAAGTGGGAATCTTGGCGTGAAAACGTACTTTCTACGAAATTGTACTAATCTACATATTTTTATAACCAATTGAACTATTTTTTTCGATATGAATGTCGATGCTAAATTATTTATGTCCAGTTTCTTTGCAAGTGTGGTGTATATGTTTTACATGGAGTGGTTATATTCCAACAAACAAATGCATAATGTAAAGTCAATCAGCCGAATGATTCAACAAGACTTGATGACTGTGTTCATGCACAGTACAAACCAGATAACCAACAACCTAAATCAAATAAAAGAAGTCCATAACAGTCAACTTGACCTATAATTAAGCCTCGTCCTAATTTTCATTATCATACAATGTTCTTACGCACAGCTTTGCCGTAGTTTTACAATTTGATAATTTGACAGTTAGTTGGCACCAATGCAATGTAGACAGAATCAGTGTGCACATCCTCCGTGTAATATTTGGATCAACAACGAACACCGAGCTAATTCCTATTAGAATTAAGGAAATGCATGCAGATAAAACGGATATCCTGAGTTTGCTGGGATTTTATAAAGCCGACCTAAACATTGTTTAATTAGTTATAATTAAGCAATTACTGCACAAAATAAGCAAAGAAAGAATCAACTTGTTTCGTTTACAAAAATTTGAAATCTATGCGAATAGGGCAATGACTCGTAATCCATCATATTCGTCTAAGTCTAATGCAAACTCGTGATTTGGAAAATAAGCGGAATGTCTAATGCATTCTCGTACATATTTTTGCAAATATGTATTATTTATTCATTTTTTAAATGTCAGATTTTGAAAAAAATTATTTTGGTGTCTAACTTTTTCGTAGCATATGCACTGGTTTGCCGCATTAAAAGAAATCAGCTGTCATCATTTCGATAATCATGTACCTACAGTTGAAATAAAAGAATGATGTTTTGGGTTGAATAATTAGATAAATTGTACTGTTATACTGTTTTCGCGGTAATATATATTGTTAACTTCTCCCTATTTTCCAATGCAGTTTCAAAAGACGAGTCTGTTCGTCTCAACGACTGGATGCGACATCGTATGCGTAAAACTTTTAATAGTCTGCAACTGCGCTGTCGAATTCGTCTATTTGTGCGTCCTGAAATAAAATATCACTTTATAAGTGCCAGTGAAGCCTCATTCTTGCAGTCCTTAGACGCTGAAATCAGCACTGCATTAAGGACAGATGTCGGATTTTCATCAGAGCTATTTACGACTAATAGTTTACATCAAAATCGCAGTGCGGATGAACTAGCGCGTGCTAAACGGGAAATCAGAAACGACGGTAGTGTGGAGTATGATATAAAAGGTAAAGGTGTAGATAGGGAGTCATTTTGTTATATTTTATCAATGTAAACATTAGAAGCGCTGTCTAGGGATGAAAATCTTCAAACGCGACATAATTATATATATATATATATATATATATATATATATATATATATTACGCCCAAAATAAAATTCCGTCTGTTAACTGTCAGTCGAACTAAAACGCATTACCCAATTAGTCCATGCCTTAATTTAACATGTTTTTCTACTCATTAGGCAGTAACTGTTGGAATTTGGATATTGTGCTGTTTAAAGTTCCCGAAAGAAAACTAGTCTGAACAATATGGCATCATTTGGCGTATATACCAACACATGAAGAGTTTGAGTATCATGGTTCTTCCATTGCTAATGGAATATTTTATGCTATTTATTTAATTAATTTGACAGTTGTGGTTTGACAGCACAAATTATATCATTGAAATTAAGGTGAATAGTAAAACTGCACTGAATAGTCCAGAGACCTTTAGTTTCGACATGCACAGAGACATACCACTTATGATTGTTGCAAAAGTCGATCCTATTCCAAGACAATATTCTTGTTTGTATAGTTGAGCATTAAAAATGAATGAAATGTCTGCAAAGTTTAACTAAATTAATCTTTATGTCAACTAAGGCTATCGCACAATTTCGAGCTTTCTAGCTGCACAGCATATCGTTTGAAGACGTAAGTGTGTTAACCGTTTACATAATGAGCTCTAAATTAGCGCGTGTGCAATAGAATTTATTTAGTGAAAATGTTGTTTAATGGTTCTAATTTAAATTTAAGGCTTGAATGCCTTTCTTCATGGTTTTGATGTTTAAAGCAAAGACAAAAAGTGCTCTAATTATTTAAAAATGTCTTTCATCCGTGCAAAGATAGGACGAATTTTTTTGTTGAAACAAATGCTTTAACTCGCCGCAACATAATACAAAAAAAGGTTAAGCAATAATTATTTATCATTTTCTCTGCATTATCTCCAAATGATCAAATTCGTATTCTATGAAAAGTCGAACCAAATAGTAAAATTCAAACGGGAAGTGACTGCAAAATAGGACAAGTCGAATCATTGACGTGCATCAGCTCGTGTTCGTTTTCACCGAGTCACATTTGCTATTTGTGACTTGTAAACT
>JAQBSW010007978.1:0-37022 GCA_029291075.1 Eudiplozoon nipponicum
ATCTAGTGGTGCCAAAATCGGCTTTAACTCTGATGACGGTCTGAAATAACTCGTCGATTCGGCTGAAAACGCCGGCATATTTCCTTCTGATTCCTCTTCGGCGCGGTCGCCATTGTTTTGTCCACCTATGTTGGATGGTCCACGTACTTGTATGTCTTCCGTATTTATTATTAGTGTATCGTCTAGACGAGCCTTAATTATGCCTAATTCTGCAGTTAAATTATTCATTTGAGAAGTCAATGCCTGGATCAACGTTTCCAACCCATCAGAAGACATATTAAATGTACCACAAATGCTTTATTTTTACTCGATTATATATAGAATTTTGCTCGCACAACGAGCATCGATTTGATAAAACAAATTTACACATTAATTAATTTATGTTCACTTCAGCTCGAAGTCTGCTTTTCTCATTGGGCTGGCTGCTTCATTCTTATACGGGCGCTTCGGCGAGGAATTTCTGTTGAAATAATGTCTGACCTAGATAAGACCTTTGTTCATTATTTGTTTTAAAGGTGGCCATTGCCACAATTATCATTATTATTATTTAGAGCCATCAATACTAAATATGTTCTACAACACTTCACTAAATAAATGTAAATACACACTACCTGCTAAAAGTGGTCGTGTATACTTCAACAATTAATTAATTGGTTGTGAAACAAGCATTTATAAGCAACAAAGAAGCTAAAGTTATACATTATATATACATATATATACCTTATATATATATATATATATATATATCAGTAGTCAGACAATACTCCCACAAGTTACTAAGTCTATTCTGTCTTCTAAGCTATAGTTTAAGTCCTGTTAAGTGGCTTTTTATTAGCCAGCTGAATTGCTATGTCTACTAGCTAAACGTTTCACCATTTTATTCATAGCGACGTTAGTCATACTTTTCCCTAATGGGATCCGCACATACAAATCCTTTTCAGCTTTATAGCGTTTATATATGTGCCGCGAAAGCTGCAAAAAATCTATGTTCGTGACTGCATAGAAATTGCGCAGCCGACGTTTCCAGTCAAGTACAATGTATGCGAGACTATTGGAGATGAGATCCGCATATCTAATTTTGCTTTCCATATATATGCAATACGGATCGATCCTCGCTAGTCAGTTTGCCATCCTACCCTTATGATGATCATGGAAGGTCAAAACGTGTCAGTGCGTGAGATTGGCGGTAGTTTTGCTATGTTGTTCGACGACTGGTTAAACAAAATGGGATTCGTGTTTACTTTAAGCTCGCGAACTTGATTTAAAGAATTATGGCAATTATGTTTGTAAATTTGTTGCTTATTGTTGAAATTCGTCAGCATTACTTACAACTAAAATTACTAATTAGGCGGCCTCTATCTGCCATTACATGACAGAAATCCTGTGAATTTGGTGTGCTTATTTTTAAAATTTTTATCAGTAGTGTACAGTAGTGCACGCGGTTGTAATGAAGAAAGCCAGCATAATTAATTTCAATATCAACAAAAAAATTTTCTATCGTGTGATTTAAATCAAGTTCGTCTTTTCGCGGTAAATACCAATCTCATTTTATTTAATCTATTACCCAACATTGGATTGGTGTTTATTTCAAATACTCAAACCAGATTTAATCACCGTTCGCACTGTCATTGGTTGTTTTTTTAAAGAATAATTGTTGTTTGATGGAAGGACCACACAAATTCTCAGAAATTTATAACAATCCAAATCAATCAAACGCATATACAAATAATTGTAGCAAAAATATTTTCCGTTTTTTAAATGAATAAGGTATCTAAATTTAGAAATACGCTCCTTATGGTTTGCTTAATAAATTTATTTTCGATCTAGTTTGACTATTTGATCAAATTAGTTCATAAAGAATATACAAATTAGTTAATTTCTAGACAAAACATACTAAACGAATGTGGTTCTCTTGTTAGTGTTTAGGTCTCATTTTGCCACATTGAATGAATCCTTCAAGCTCCTATGTATAACGTGAGTGATATAAACTGGTAGGTTTGTATTTTCACTTATCCAGTCACGCCTCATAAGGTCAGTCGATCAGGTTAATGTTATAACCATAAAGAGAGTTGTTAACATTGTCTCCAAATGTTTTGAGTTCCCCGGGGACTTACCAGACGCAGTTTGTAAGCACATTGTCATCAAGAAGCCTCCTTTGACTATTTTGCTAGGTGTGTTGCGACAAGGAGACAGAATGCAAATGTTGCTCTGCTCAGGGCTCTAAATATGTTCTTGCCATAATATTAGAATTGTCTATTTGCCCACACATTCCGATCACACTCGCTTAATACTGAGATGAGGACCGAATTACTTGCCAAACCTCACGCTTTAAAGAGGATTGGCTTATATAAAGCAGGAAAAACATATTCAGGTTAGTTATTTTAGCAATCAAAACGAAATTCCATTGGAATTTCGTTAAAACTCAAGAACAAAACTGCGTGGCGATTAAGAAATATACGCATTAAAACATAACGGATACTTTCCATTCCATTTTATTAGGCCATTTGTATATTTTTTTCGTTGCAATAAGCGGTGCTTCAAAAAAACCACCGATTTTAAAGGTGTAGTAACGATTAAAAACGACTTTAGCTTTGTAGGAACATGAAGGTTTTAGTAAAAATTTTAACAGAATACAATTAACGATGAAACGCAGAAATAAATTATTAGTTAAATTCTTTGTTTCGAAGTAATTGTCGCACTACACAATCAAAATGAATTCTGATAAATGTAATGATCTAGTGAGCATATTTCCATGCTGTTATTCGATGTTTAGCATCAAACTGCGAGTGCTTTCGAAGCGTAATTCGTATTTTGTGCACTTTCAACCCAGTGGCAAAAGCCCACACATTATCACGGAGTCATTCAGGCGTTAACATTAATCTACCATTCACTTTAATGTAGTTCTGCATACTAAAATATGAAGTGTCTACTTTTACTGAAACTAGTTTAACTAATTATGAATGACTAGCCAATATAGTCAATTTTTTAATTTATCTCTTGGATGTGTAAAAATGTTAAAAAGACAGAACTGGTCGACATAATGCACTATATTTTGATTTCGGCGCGCTGCGTTCAGTTTTATACCATTATGAATGTGAAATTTTACACTCAATGTCAATAAGGCATTTCTATTTCTGTTAACTCTTCTAAATGATGCACTTGAAAGAGATTCGTAATTGCGTCGGTAAGATATTGTATTCCTTTGGCATGAGATTGGATTTTAACTCGTCAATATACAGTAAACTATTTAAAAACGCATATAATTTATGACGAAATAGACTAAAGGATTACTGCCATTCGTCGCAGAACTTAAACTACAAAGAAAATCAGACCATCATACTGCCGTTTCGACTTTGTTGGGCGACTCGTTATAAATAGCCTGAGTTACCTGTAAGGTTTGCAGCATATAGCCAGGCAAAGGCGTTTGTCCGTTACGTAGGTGGTTTGATATCGGTAAACGCCTACTAGAAACAAATAACCAAACCTTCTACATCTCTCCCATAATTTTGAATATTTTTATTGGTAACGCAGGTTGGTATCATCGGTAAATTACGCTGATGTTAATTATGTTTATGAGGATGATACGGTGATAATAATGATCACGGTGATTATGCCAATAATAATGAAGATGTTGATAGGCAGTATTGTTGTGTCTTCATCAATTGGTTAAAAGCAAGTTTCTGTAAGATTGCACCATACAGTTGAGATAGCCTATGCATCTTCCCCGTTCCGTAATAGTTTCAAATTTATTTAACGTCAACTCACAATACATAAAACAGATTTATTACCGTTTTGCTATGCAATATTTTATTTAAATTATGTTGGAATAACAATTCTAGGAAGAACTGGTCGAAGTGAATTTTATGCAGCTACTAAAAATAAGTTTTGATGTACTCTTTTGTATTGTCCATTTTGTTTTTTTGTTTTCTTTTCTTCTTTATGTAAATTTTTGCTCAATTTACTGACGACTTTCTGCGCGTCTGAATGAAACTCATTGACCTTGACTGACTTACTGACTGCTGTTGTTAAAATAAATGCGCACACACATTCACGTTTTGACCATCTGACCAACGTCGGGACAAATACGCAAATACAAAAAGTTTCGTAAACTCGGCATTCTAAGTCCCGAAGCGTGTATTCCGGAGGAGTTTTTCCGAAGACTTCAAGGCATGTGGGCGAACAACGGTGATGCCATTAGTCGACTCTATGCTGGAACAGCAGCTATGAAAGTAGGTGATGTATGCTATTCTAATCATGTACCACAACTAAACATAATAGTGGAGTCTTCTAGATGAACTTATCCAATAAGCAACTGCCAACAATTTTTTGTGCATTGGACATCGTGTTCCTGGTAAAAAATTGGTCTATAATGGATAAGAGTGAAATATGAAGGAAAGCATGAATAATAGATGTAATGCTACTGACTCATGCATTCAGTGCTTAATTATTAATCATTATTAGGAGCCTGCACTACACCAGAATTAAACTTTATATTTGATTAAGCTATTTAGGAGAATAAAACGTTGCGATTCCCTTTATACATGCAAAAATTTCTAGTTTCCCTTTTTTCGATGCACCAAAAAATAAAATGTTTTCTGTCAAGAAAATGTATAATTGATGCTATAATATGTATTTATCGTCAAAGTAACGGATCACATTGAACTTGTCAAACTAAACGAACATTGGTTGCGCGGGTGGTGATAGCAATTATTATTATCAAGGTTGCGGTCTTGATATAAACACCTGACCCATTAATTACTTACATATGTCAGTATAAACTAAGAATTGTATAGTGTAGAAAAGGCAATTCATCCAGTAGACCGGTTTCGTCCATATTGGGAACTCATCATGTATTGGCCAGAATTTGCCGCAGACAGGACTCGAACCTGGGCACGTATGCTTCGGAACCTGATGCTCTAACCACTGAGCCATCCTGCCGCTCAATGCACTGCACACAATTTTAAGTTATATACTAACTAATGTAACCTGGTTAGTCTATTTTTCCTTTAGGTGGAGCTCATTTCGCATCTATTTAGACCCAAAGTTCCAACTAACCATCCCCAATCTGTCATTACTGAACAGACACCACACTACATGGGTAAGGCAATTCATCCATTCATCTACTGGATGCATTGCCTTTTCTACACCATACAATTCTTAGTTTATACTGACATATGTAAGTATTTAATGGGTCAGGTGTTTATATCAAGACCGCAATCTTGATTATAATAACTTGTCAAACTGTTGGAAGTGACCTTGGTGGTTCAACAGCCGTTAACCACTCGAATATGAGCCCAGTCGGGATAGATTCTGCGACATTGTTAACGGCGGTTGAGGCCAATGTATGGGAGGCAATTACGAAATGAATAAATTTAAGAGTGCACTCGACACCTGTGAACATGGTTAATCTAATAATTAATTTGTAGCGTGTGATTTTGAATTTAAAAAAGCTATATTACCTAGGCGCGTCGTTACCGAATTGAAGGCGGGCAGCCAATTTCATAATTTGTTTTTTTACGGCAACGGAATAACCCGTTTATGTATGCTTCGTTAATGTTTTCGAAAACAATTTTGGCCTCTAAATGCTATTCTCAAAGCATGACTCGTTTGTCCATTCTTTTTAATTGGAACAGCGTCAGTCGAAAACACCCAATATAAATTATGTTAATAATAAACATAAGAAATTCAAAGGCAGTAGATAAATAACTTTGGCCCAATATCGAATGCTGATTATGATCGTCATCTGACAGAATAACTAATTAAGGTAAGACACGAGAAGTGAATTATGAACACACACACACACACACACACATATATATATATATATATATATATATATATATATATATAATGTGCGTGTGCGGAAGGGCGCTCACTGGTTAGAGCACCAGATTCCGAAGCAGACATGTCTAGTTTCGAGCTCCGTCAGCGGCAAATTCTGGACAGTGAGAGATGAGTTTCCAGTAAGGACGAAACCGGTCTACCGGATGAATTACCTTTTCCACACTATAAAATTCTTAGTTTATCCTGACGAATTATTTTACATAAGACCTCAGGTGTTTATTATAATAATGAAACCTTGATTAAAGTAATAAATCAACTAATGTTCGTTTTATCGTATAACTGAACAATCATTGGCTGCGCGGGTGGTGATAACATCTGTTTAAATCTTAATTGCGATCTTGATGTAAATAAATCATATTTCTTATGTACATTTGTCAGTATAATCTAAGACTTGAATAATGTATGAAATGCTATTGATTCAGTTGATCTGTTTCTTACGTATTTGAAACACTTCAGGAACTGTCCAAAATTTTGCATCGGTCAGGACTCGAACCGGGGCATGTCTTCTTCGGTGTCTGTGACTTTAACAGCTGAATCACCTTGCCGCACGCTACATAAATTTAGGTTATATACTAACCAATATTTTTTGGTTAGCCTTGTCTTCACGTGGCACTTATTTGCAGTACCTTAAAACCCGAATATCTAACTAGCTATACCCAATCTATCATTATACAAGGGATATCAAGCAACTTGGGGAAATTATATTGAATTAAGGTCTGATGGAAGGATTTTGATTATTCTTTTAATATCATTTATCAAATCCCACGCAATTTAGTATTGTTACGTTAAACAAATAACGTAACGAAAATTTTGAAATTCTTATGGTTGTGTGGGTATAGAAATTGCGCAGGTGACATCCCAACCAAACACCATATATGTGATACTGCCCAAGCTTGGAGAAGCATCTCAGATTTGCAATATATATATATATATATATATATATATATATATATATATATATATATATATATATATATATATTGTTACTTGATCCCCGTTGGCCAATTTTCTGTCGTGCTCCAATGTTGATCAACGCAATTTGTCTCACTTAGCCTAAATAATCATGTTGTCGCATTTGGTGTATTTTCCGCTCCAACTGATGACTGGCGATCATTATTTTTATAGTGCTTTCGTTCATTCTGACATAGTACTATATAATTCATGTACCATAGAAACTGATTAATACCTGTGTTCACCTGAAATGATACATAAGTACTTTGCAACGCTTATTGTCTTGTACATTTTGAAATCGTTTATTTATCTAATTTTAACGCCTGGTATTAATCGACCAAGTATCTTGAGTGAAATGGTACTTTCCTTTTTTGGTTAAAATTGTACAAAAAACACAAAAATATTTTCTCAGGGCGATTATACAAGAACAGGTGAGCGAACAATGGAAGGTCTTATGCGCGACGGAATGTCTTCATTTAATCGGTAAGATATATTTTAATCGAAAATTTCTATTTTAATATTATCATATCATTTATTGACTCTCCGCGATTTGCGTTCGCAGGTTTTCGCTTTGCACTATCAATTTTGCAAAGATCCGATTGATCCTGATTTCCAAATACGCATCCGTCTCGTCTTCGTTCAGGCTGGGTGCGTATTTATCCCTTTCATCCGAAGACTACAACATTATTCATAATAATTACTGGAAATGAGGTTCGATCTAATCTTATCTGACTGGCTACGTTTCGGTTTGGACTTTCCGAAACTATCTTCAGGCCTCTAATCAAACACGTACACCGGCAGATTCTCACAATAACAGATTTTAAAAAATCTATTATTGACAGAACATGCTATTTTGCCTCCATACATCAGGCAACATTTCATTAATTGCGTACTCGTGTCTCTATTTCATTTGACAATTCTCTTAAAAACAACAATAGATTCCGCAATTACAGACTTTTATTCTCTATTCGATTTGACAAGGGCGTTCATAAAGCTATGCTCTTTTACTGTAGTTATTTACCATCTGATCGATCTTTCTACGATAGTTGGTCGACAGCTTACGTATTTTAAATACTGTTTGTTGCGGAGAGCTAATATATATGCAAATATGTATTAGGTGTTGCGAACCTAGTAACAAATTAGTTCAGTTGTGACCAGAAGGATAAACCAAAGGCAGCATGAACGGAAAGTATAACCTCATGCACATTCGTTTTGTGCTTACTGGCGACTTATCAGTAGGAGCCAATATTACGCCCTTTAACCACTGTATATTTGGTCGAAGAATGTGGAATAATAGGACGGTACAATCTCCTAGACGAATGTGTAAACCTGCAATGGTGAAGCTAACATCATCTAAAGTCAACGACAATGCGACTTCAACGCTAACTCACACTATATAATATATATACCGAGTCTGTAACGAATATTAACACTATGGCTATTTTGTTAGTAACCGATACCAACATTATTGTACCGAAAAGGTACATGGTACTAACACTATGGTTTCCGAGTCGGAACATGGTACCAACATGATGGATATCAATTTATGCTATATTCCACCGAAATTGAGAATTAAAACAATTTCTGAACACCTGTTGCTTCAGTAAATCCATACACCCTGGCCTTGATCGATATCAGTTACACATTCGTCTACAAGATTGTACCGTTCTATTATTCCACATTCTTTGACCAAATATATAGTGGTTAAAGGGCGTAATACCGGCTCCTACTGATGAGTCGCCAGTAAGCACGAAACGAATGTGCATGAGATTATACTTTCCGTTCATGCTGCCTTTGGTTTATCCTTCTGGTCACAACTGAACTAATTTGTTACTCGGTTCGCAACACCTAATACAGCTTACGTATGTTTTTGGTCTATGCTAGCGGCTGAATTGTTCTAACTGACGGAGTTAAATATGCGTATTAATGCTGTTTTTACTTTCGTTGTTTGCTTCGCGAAACAAGGGCCTGTTAATTAATCCATTTCATGTCGCGTAATAAAAATTGCCTTTGAAATCGCAGTATACGCGTTATTACTTTGGTTGAGCATCGCAGTTTCGGGTTTCATTTCAATTTCATTTTTTATTCCCAGTCAAGTAGGTATTCTTCGTGCAACGGCCGATCACCATTGAAGGACGAATTTCGTAAATGCCTCTAATCTAAAGTTGACTAATTTTGTAATGAAAACTTTATGAGCATTTGTAGCATGCGGACGTCCAGCTGTTGATTTGCTTTTTAAAAAATATTTGGCCAGTTTAACGATTGCACTATACGCGACTTGGCGTAGGCCATTCTGTACTCTGCTTGACTCATGTTGATATCTGCTTACATTGGTGCATCTAACTTTTGAGAAAGCTTCTCAACTGCACTGCTTGTCCACTAAGATGAGTCGTTCGGGTTATTGTGCTACTACAAAGTAAAGATGAGCTGGTCTTGGCCTATGCACTAATTGGATTAAAACATGACCATTCTACCTTAGCTGTGCTCGAATGCCCTACATTTTCAAGATGAATAGTACAAATTACAGGGTGTATGTGAACTAGATCTGTTGGAAGCCGAAATAGAAGTACAGAAAATCGTAGCAAAAACATTGGCAATTTGCGTTAGGTCGTTACTGTTCATGACATTAGCAGTTTCACTAATTAACTAATCAAGGATAAATCGAATAATAAGTGTTCAATTAAGATTATCTTCTGGTTCGTCTGGCCTGGTGCATTGCTATTATTTAATCCACATTTAGACAGTTGCCCGGACTACATCATTAGACTGTCATTGATTGTGCTTTGCAAATGTGATATAACAGAGCTCTACCAGGCCAGATTTGCTTCTCTGTCCAGTAATTTTAGCCAATGAAGACGTGACTGATGAAGAAAATTGAATTAATACAAATTTTAACCGTTCCCATTCTAACATATTCTAGCTATAAGCACGTGCTTCCTTTCTCATCTGCAATCGCTCCAACTGCCGCCATGTCTCAAACAATTTCAATCTCCTAATTGGGTAATTAATTAACCTTATTTATGAAGCCGCAGATTTAATTTACGCTTAAGCAGACGCCGACTCAACGTGTACATAGTAAGATTTTTGTTTCACTTACATTTATTAATATATGACACGCCATCACAACACATTCAATTTTAATTAGGGCGAGGTGTGAGGTCATGCTTTAGTATTTGAAGATTATTGCTACACAATTACGTTGTCAAGATTAGTGCTAACAAAAAAGTTATGATAGTGTATTAGGTATTACGTACAAAGTAATAAGTTAGTTTAAATAGAACCAGAAGAAAATATCAAAGTCGGCATAAAAGAAAGATACAAACTTACGTACACGTGCGTTTTTTGCTTATTGGCGGTTCATCAGTTAGTGCCGGTACTATGTCTTAAGTCCGCTAAACAATTGGACAAGAAATGCTTGACACTTTTATGGTACACATTTCTTGACCAAATACCTAGCGAGCATGAGGCATAGTACCGGCTCCCAATGATGAGCCGCGAGTATTAAAATAACTTTATAAATTTGGCCTATAGAAAGAAGTTAAACTAGGCGAATTCCTTCTCACCAGAACTCACCTCGATTGGAAAATCAAATGTATACACGTGTTCAACATTGACTGATGAATTGTGTTGGTCTGTGCTTGTTTGCCTGTGTGTTTCACGCTTCCTTTGCGTTGTTTCATAACGTTTGTATTTAATCCAGCCTAATCTTTTTTGCCTTTTCGAATAACACAATCTGAACTACCAGATAGCGAAATCGAATTTATTATAAATGAAAATTAAATCGCCATTTTTAATATTATTGTATAAATCTGTTTAATAATAAAGTTATATTTCAATGGACGATGTTCTTGTATATTTCTTCTCAGCCGTAACAGCACTGTCATTCGACAGCCTGATAGATGACCTTTGTTTCGAGGGAAAGTTGATCACCACTTTAAGTTGCAATTTGAACTAAGCAGAAAAATGTAATCTAGTGATTAAAACTAATGATTACTATGCGCTTTGTCCCATAATCGAAGCTCTCTTGCAGTTCAGACTACCAGTATCGAATCGCACCTCAGAAAACGCCTACATTAGATCAGTTTGGTTAACTTTACAATGACTGGTTGACATCATGTTTTGTGCATACATTTTTCGGTATAAACTAAACACTGTATAGTGTTGAAGAGGCAATTCATCCAGTCGACCGGTTTCGTCCTTATTGGGAACTCATCAGGTACTGGCCAGAATTTGCCGCGGACAGGCACCAGATTGCGAGTCAAGCGTGCCCAGGTTCGAGCCTTGTCCGCAGCAAATTCTGGACAGTACGTGTTGAATTCCGAGTAAGGACGAAACCGGTCTACTGGATGAATTGCCTTTTCTTCACTATACAATGTTTATTTTATACTGAAAAATGTGTGTTCATAGAGGGTCAGGTGTTTATATCAAGATCGCAATCTTGATTATAGTTATTGTTATCACCAACCGCGTAACCAATGTTCGTTTAATCGTGTTTTGTATTCTGTTGATTTTTGGCTTCGTCAAGGATCCGTTTTCAATATCTGGGAGATTAGCTCAATTGACCATTCATTCAGATGTGTTGGTACGAAAAATGTTTTTAATTTTTATTCCCTATTTGTAATTTATAGTTATTACCTACGATTTCGTGATATAACACGTCAGGCGGCTATTGATACTCTTCTTGGTAACGAAGAAAGCCACGAGCTACAGCTGATGCGTGCGGGATCTGAAATGGAAGCCCTATCAATAAAAGTAATTCTAATTTGTTTCGTTTATTTAAATGATTATACAGTTTTAAATGAATATGGAAATATCACTATTGGTACTTACTTTTATTCGGTAATGCAATGTTACTCTAAGATAGTTAAAACGTATCAGTGTATGCTAGTTACGGTTGGCTTAATGTATGGTATGTGTTAAATATTGTTTAAATTGATGATCTTATTTCATTTTTTAAATTTTATCTTAAAGTTTCGGTGTTAGTTTACGTTTTATACAGCCTAATAGCCGTGAAAAATAATTATTAAAGCGGGAATTCGTTCCGCACGACTCTGGCTCTCCTGAAAAGCCAACTTAATGGATTTTTTTTGATAATGCCCTAAATTATTTGAAAGAAATTTTTCGCAGGGTTACTATACATCCAATTGCTGATTTAATGGATTTTCCGTAGATGATTTTTGTCAGTATAAACAGGTTTTATTTTTATTATAATTAATTTTGCCATCCTGCGAAAAATTACAATCCCACGGCACAACTTAGCAAAACTCCCATTACTTGCTCACAATGACGAGTTTAACATAAACAGAAATCCCATTGTTAGTGTGTCGCTTAGTATGAAAAACTTCCATCAAATGCACTCATTCTTGGCCTTCTTATTGTTTTAAATGAAATCAGCTAAATGAAATTTACTTGAGCAGGTGGCGAATAGATTTTGACTATACGAGCAGCTACGACTTACATATATTAAGATTGACTGGTAAAATTAGTTATTTTATAATCTATGCCTCAATTTTTGGGCAATTTTAAGGTATACTTGCTAAATTGAATATTTCAGTGACACACTTAGAAAATAAAGTAGAAAAGCCTCCATGCACTTTGAAAGCCTTATGTAATTCAATCAGATATTTACTTAATTGGTCTTAAGCGTGTGTGAGCTGCTTATTTTCACTGGGCAATAAATGAGGCACATGATTGGGCCTGCAAACGTTTCCAGGAAAATTGATTTATAATGTAAACTGTTTGTCGTGTTGTTAAATTCATATTTAGGTTCAAAGTACTCTTCTACATTAATTAGATTTTCTCCTTAATTATCGCATTTACCAATAATTTAATAATGATGAGATAGGCAACTTGTTCGTTGATTTTCTCGCGAAATCATTATTATTTGCTCCGATGCTTCTATACACCTATATTTGTAATATAATTCAAATTGATGCCATCCTGGTATTCTTTCGTATTGAGTGGAGAAATTGTTTATCATGATAGTCAGATATAAATTTATATTTGTGCATTGTATAGGCCTTGTCTTGCTTGGTGAATTTATTTTTTTAATATTAAATTCAATATAAATGTCCAACTTACTTGCCCCTATCCGACGTCCTAAGACAGTTAACATCCCACCTGATGAAGATTTAAGTTTTAAGACAGTATATATATATATATATATATATATATATATATATATATACGATATAAACTAAATGTAATTAAACAAAAATTGGTTGCGTGTGCGTTGACAGAAAATATTTAAATCAAGGTTATGATTTTGATGTAAAAAACAGTCAAATTATATACATGCATTTATCAGTATAAACTAAGCATTGTATATTGTAGAAAAGACAATTCATCTAGTAGACAATACAATTTAACAATAATTGATTGCGTGGGTGGTGGTAACAATGCTTTAAATCAAGTTTGCGAGCATGAAGTAAACACCAACCCCATTGTATTTAACCAGTCTTCGAACAACATAACAAAACTACCGCCAGCCGCAACGCACTGACGCGTTTCGACCTTCCATGATCATCATCAGAGTACTACAGTAAACAGACTATCGAGGATCAAACCGCATTGAATATATATGGAAATCAAATTTAGATATGTGGCTCTTACCTCTAGCAGTCTCGCATACATTAAACTTGACTGGAAATGTCGGCTACACAATTTCTATGCAGTCACGAACATTAACTGTTTGCAGCTTTCGCCACATATACATATATAAGCAATACAATTTACCACCACCCACGCAATCAATTATTGTTTAAATTATATTGCCTATATATGTATATGTGGCGAAAGCTGCAAACAGTTAATGTTCGTGACTGCATAGAAATTGTGCAGCCGACATTTCCAGTCAAGTTCAATGTATGCGAGACTGTTAGAGGTGAGAGCCGCATATCTAAATTTGATTTCCATATATATTCAATGGGGTTTGATCCTCGATAGTCAGTTTGCCGTCGTACTCTGATGATGATCATGGAAGGACGAAAGGCGTCAGTGCGTTGCGGCTGGCGGTAGTTTTGTTATGTTGTTCGACGACTGGTTAAATACAATGCGATTGGTGTATACTTCAAGCTCGCAAACTTGATTTAAATAATTGTTACCACCACCCGCGCAATCAATTATTGTTAAATTGTATTGCAAATAGTCAAGTTTGCCAATTTTGGTCTTATTTGGCGCTCATCGAGTACTTGTCACAAGTGTCGCAGCCGGTACTCGGAACGTAGCAAATTTTCTTCAGACATCTACAACGCTATATGTATATAATTAAATCCTGCCATTATATTTGAATTGATTATCACTTTCGCAGGTGACATGGTGTCTGTTCTGAGAAGAAAGATCGGAGGTAACCAGTCAGAACTTTAAGACTAAAACAAAGCCAGATGGGATCCACTTGAAGTATAGACTGACCAAAATCCTTAAATTTTTATATAGCTAAAATGCATGTAGTCCGCGGCTTGTGTGGTTTAGTGGATAGATTACTAGGCTAAAACGAATGTGTCTCAGTTCTACATCAGGTTGCAAGTACTTGAAAGTATTTGAAGTGTGTCCAATAAGCAGGAAATCAGTCTACTTGAAGAATTGCATTTGCTGTTTTATGCTATTTTTAGTTTTTACTGACAGCATATATTTAATAAAACCTTGTTATTATATCTGAATTCAAAATCACTTCCACAGTTGGTAAGGTTGCTGTTCGTTAATGTCAGATTGAAAGTGGCTTGTTAAAAATTTCGGTCTTGAAATATGCCAAATAGGTTCCATCTAAGGGAAAAGCTAACTGAAAACTTAAATTTGTGCACGTCTTAAAATTGTGTATACTGCGAGCCTGTGGTAGCGCAGTGGATGGTTTGCATGAATTTGAAGCAAATTCACCTGAGTTCAAGCTCGGGCCACGACGATTCTAGAAATCACGAGATGGTGGCCTTATTAGAACGACTCTGGTTTACTTAATAAATTGTACCTGCTACTGTAAGCAATTTTTGCTTATAATGAAAATTTATGTGAAAGAAGCCTTGCCATAATATTTTAATTCAACGTAACTATCTACAGGTAGCATGATATCTGTTCTAGAATGTAAAATGTAGACGACCAGTTGGAAATTTAATCGAAATCGATGCAAAATATGCTCTGATTGTGAAGAAGTTTGTGGAAGCAACTTAAGTTGGTATATAACTGATAAAAGAATTTACTGCACTACGCTTATTGGTTGCAAGTCTTTGAAGCAAATGTGGCCAATTTCAAACACTGGTCGCGTCTATTCCCAAAAGTGCGGGATGGTTGTGCAGTATAGACGAAAATAGATAACTTGATGAATTGTATTTGCAACAATATACGATTTTTAGTTTAAACTGACGATATATGGTAAGATCCTATTATTCTTGGTTAATTCAATTTAAATACCTGTGTTGGCATAGTATCTGTTCCATAATGTAAGATAGAAGGTGGCCAGTTTAAAGCTTCGGTCAAAATGGCTGCAAGGTAGGCTCTACCTGAAGGAAAGATGGTTGATATCAATTAAGTTAGCGTATAACTATAAATTGCGTATGACGCGTGTCTTGAGTGGCGCAATTGATGGGCGTATGCCCTGGTTCGAGCTCGGTCGCGGAAATTCTGGCAAGTACTTGATTAGTGCCTAATGAGGTCGAGACCAGTCCAGTTGATGAATTGCACTTGCTACATTATACAATGTTTTGTTGTTATTGATGTTATATATATATATATATATATATATATATATATATATATATATTTAAATTCTGCCATAATATTTTGATTCGACATAATTATTTACGTAGAGCACTTGATAGATGGAGAAGTGTAATTTTATATGATTATGTTCAGTTAAATCGATTACGCACTAAACAGATACGTCGAAAGAAGCAGAAAAATATGCAGCTCTTAGGTTTCTTTACTTAATTACTTATTAATTAAAAGTTGTCACATAGGACATAAAAGGGAAGAATCTTGGAATGCATAACTTATCGAGATATCATTATCTGCATATTTCATGAACCTACGTCGTAAAGTATGATAAGTTAAAGAATGAAAAGATTTGTTTGATTATTGATAAATATTTAATTTGCCTTTGCGATAAACTAACCAATTTTGATTATATGTGCGAGGCTATTTTGTCCATTGATAAAGTTCAGTTCCTTCACGTAACGAAACCTGAAATTTCTGCCTCAAACTCGCGTATTAACAGTGTGACTGACGGAGACTTCTTAAATATTTTATTTTTCTGCCTTGTATATTTATATGTTTCTCTAACTCATTTTTAATAATTATTTGTTAAACAATTCCCGATTGAGCGGGTGTTGATTATAGTGCTGTGAATCAAGTTGGCGAAAATAAGAGAAATACCTAAACCGTTTTATCTAACATCCGTAAAACAGCAAATCTGCCGACGGTAGCACATACTAACGCGTTTCGACTTTCCAAAGTCGTGAACAAAATGTATAATCTCATATTCACATGCGTTTCATGCTTACTGGTATTATTTATTTTCTCGTCATGCTTTCCGGTGATTAGAAATGACAGACCATGCAGTTTTATCGGATAGATGTTAAATCTTAAATGATGTTCTACCAGGCTATGCAGTGCGATCGTCACATTTAGAGTATCGAAGGTTTTCTCTCCTGTGTAGTAGATTTGCACTATCAGTTCCGCAAAGATCCGATTGACCTCCATTTCCAAGTATGCATCGAGTTTGACTTCGTGGTGGCTGGGTGTTGATTCGTACCTTTCCTCCGAAGACTTCAACATCATTCGTATTGGAAATGAGGTAGCAAGTCAACGAAGATTAGATCATACCTCATTTCCAGTGGTTAGTACGAATTATTTGAGTGAGGGCCGAATCAGCTCGCAGCCACCACGAAGGCGAACACGATGCTTACATGGAAATGGGTATTAATTGGACCTTTGCGACATTGATAGTGAAAATCTATTACCCACGAAAGAAATCTGTGGATACTGTAGATCTTAAATCTGTACGTTTTAGCTTCTTCAAAATACACGGTATTTGTTTATTTCTGCAATTTTTTGTAAAATCGCCGGATTCCGGATCTTTTGTTAGTTTACTCTTTAATGTAGTATTTTAGTCGCATGTAAAGTTAATGGTTTTAGAATATTTATTTTTCAAATATGTAAAACGCTCACTTCTGCCTTGATTTGACTAACAAAGAAATACGAGATTTTACCTTCCGTGAAGGCTGATTTTGATTTATCCTTCTGTTAATACTTGAACTAATCTGTTACTTGTTGCGCAATACCTGATACACAATTGCATATATATATATATATATATATATATATATATATATATATATATTACATTGCAGCAACTAACAGTAGCTAACTGTTGTATATTTAATTGAATTATGTAATGATTACCGCGAAATTAGTGGATTTGCTGGAATAACAGAAGTTCAGAATTTGTTGTAATTCGCAATTTTTGTGAAATTTAGCATACATAGAAATCCAATGTGCTGGTACCCTGTAACGAGTCGGCAACCAAAGTGTTGATGCCATGTATTTTTTCGGAACCATGTTGGTTTCGGGTACTGACACAACAACCATAGTGTTAGTACCCTTTACAGGCTTGTCATATTTATGGTGAGTTGGCTGTGAGGTCGCATTGTCGAAGACTTCATATGAACTGGGCTTCACTACTGCAGGTTTACACATTCGTATATGAGATTGTACCTTCCAATTTTACCATATTTTTCATCTAAATTTAAAGTGGATAAAGAGCAGAATACTGGCTCATTCTGATGACTCGCCATTAAGCATGAAGTGAATGTTCACGTGAAATTATAGCTTCCATTCATGCCCACTTAAGTTTTTCCTTCTGGTCATATTTACACTTATTTTTTACCTGGTGCGCAAAACCTAATACACAATAACAGCGGATTCTTTTGATTTTTTCTTTTCTTCGGAAAATTTTCAAGATGTCATTTTTAATCTCTTCGTCAGTTCACAGTTACCTTTTCTACTTTATGCAATGCTTCGTTTATGCTCAAAAATAAAGGAAAGGTGTTCACGTAAAGATCGCAACCTTGATAGAAATAATTTTTATCTCCACCCGGAAACCCAATGTTTGTTTTATTATTTGAATTAATGCTGGTTGGTGCTCATGCCGACTTCCTGTTTGCAAAAGGCGATTGCTTCGTTGCGTTCACATATAACTGTGTCATTTGTGTCATGCAAAATGCGCGGACGTGCTTCACTATTGGTGTGTTATTTTAATAAAAAGACGTTTGCCTGATCTTTACCAACAAATTCAATTTGCGCGATCACTTGTAATGCAATTGGACTTTCCATGCACAATGCTAAATGTTGTTTAGATATTTTGTTTTCAATTAACGGGGAAACATTTCATTTCGTGGTTGTTTGAATGTTTTAATTATATTAAGTTTGAATATTTTCTATTTATCAAACGTCCGGTGTGCTTATTTTTTCGTCTATAAAATATTTAAATAATTAGTGTTTCATGCCTCATATCCTGTGCTTTCGAAGCCTGTCATAAATTTTATAAATGAGTGTTAAATCAATATGCATCCCGAAACGGTTTATTCGCATGGCTAATAATTTTACATTGTAATAAAATTTGAAAAAAAACAGTTCTCTGCTATCTGTCTAACTAGGAAATCAAAAGATTATGAAATATTTAAGTCCATTTGCGAAACAAAGCTGAAAGCTCTGTTTGAACAGGAGGCCGTTCACCCAAGTCCACATGATGAATCGTCAGTGTTCTGTTCGACTAATAGGATGACAATTAATATTAGTTTTCAATAAGTCATGCATGTAGCTGAGACTCATATGGCAGGCGAAGAAAGTTGACCATCATTTTAACCTTGGACAAAAATGAAATGGATCTGCTCATCTGTACCACAGACGTAGAGTCTATCAGTGAAACGATTACAACATGGCATAAGTCCATTATTCTGTTGGTCATCCGATAAACAGTTTTTATTTCAATCAAAATCAGAGATTATACAATATCATATAAGCACAGATATTATGCAGATAGGATTGCATGCAAAATCTATGTACATGCCTACGTTTCATCGAACTAGAAAAGAAGATGAAGATAGAAGTAGGCTTACTCCTCGTCAGACATCCGACTGACATTTGCCCTGAAAACCTGTCCGAGTTGTTGATGTTTATTTAACATATGCATGCTGATAAGGATATGTTTTGCAAGCGGGCTAAATTTTCTTTTCATTCCTGCCTAGGCCGTTATCGGTCAAACTGACAATCAAAACTTTAATTCAAATCCAATGGTGGGCTACTTTTAACTGTTTTCTTGTTCTTTTGAACAAGACAAGTAATAAGAGGGCTGTTTTATTTTCAGAAAATGATAGTGCGAGGCAAAAAAACTACCTTTTTCTTACAAGAATAGTCCGCGAATTTGAGCCGTTAAAAAATGCTAGAAAGACATGGATAAAAATCGAATTGTAGCTAACAGTATAGAAGAACTATGAATGAAAGTGATTAAGAAATTTGAAGATCGGATTTTATTTAAATTATAAGCAAACAATCAAACGAATATTAGCTGCGTGATTTGGTTGATCAAATGGTTTCCTTTAAGGCTTTATTTCTTTGCCTTGTTAATTGGTACTTGCCACAGACGAGACTAATTGTAAATTGTGTATGTAGTAGATATTGCGCTTCTTGCAACAAGGTAGTTCAGTTAGGATTTTTCAAATTCAGCATAAAAAAGGCTCTATCTCATTTAAACACGCGTTCTGGGTCTACTGGCGACTCGTTAGTATGAGTCGGCACTACGCCAAAATCCATTTAATTTTGGTCAAATAAAAGATAGCTGTCTTACCGCACAATTTCCTATACAAATGCGTATTCAAGCAGTAATAGAGTCAGATTCATACGAAGTCTTTAAAAATGTGATTTCAAAGCTAACAAACTATAAAAATGTGCACCAAGCCACTAAATGTTGCCAAAACGAAGTTTTTTTTTTACTTTTGCAAAACTGAGTATAGCAACCATTCTGAACATGAGATACCACAGCAAATCTTTACATTCTGGCCCTGTTCGACGTCGGTTTTCACATTTCGAGGTTACAAAAGAATCAGTCAACATGAACAAATGTTTCTTGAAAGAGTTTCCTTGATGCGGAACTGGAATAATTGTAATTACCTGATCTGCGTTTTGACTAACGCAGCATTCATTGTTCCAGTAATTTTCTTTTTCTATGATATTTCGATCTTCATTACCGAAGATCTTCATCAAATGCATTTCACGAAACAAATGAAGCAAGCGCGTTATTTCCTCTAGTCATAATATTTATATACCCCAGACTGACCATCCATTGGTTATACGTGTGTCACTTGTGTGTGTGTGCATTTTCATAACTGTTGGTTTCATCTAACTAATTTAGACCAGAGTGGCTAAATAATAATTTATCAATTGCATGCAATAACTAATCGTTTTTTTTTTTTAAATGCATCTGATGAAAATCTTCGGTAAGGAAGATCGAAATATCATAGAAAAAGAAAATTACTGGAACAATGAAAGCTGCGTTAGTCAAAACGCAGATCAGTCAACATGAACAAATGTTTTGTATCTTGTTCGTATGCGCTTTGTGGGTTCCGGCGCCTAATTAGTAAAAGCGGGCACTACGCCCCAAACTCTATTCAAATTTGATCAACAAGTGTGAGGCAGTTGGACGCAAAAGTCGCCAGTAAGTAAAAAAAGCAAGCGCAAACGTGACTTCAGTTTTGATCTTCCTGAATATGGCATAGCCTTGTGGTAGCGTGAAAACTCACTGTTGATTAGGTACACGACCCTTTTTTGGAAGGTTTCTTTTACAGATTCCACCACAGAAGATATTTACTAGGCAGTGCACGGTGTTTTTTTCTCGGAATAATATTTTACTTTGTGTTGTCAAGGGCAATTTTTGCATGCCTCTTGGTCGCATTTGATGGACTATTTGGTTTTTTGCTTTTTATCCAGTTTGGCCTGATTTTTTTTTAAATTTTGACCAATAATGCTTCTAGAGGGAGGCGTAATGTGATCGCATATTAAAAAAAAACAAGGGGAGTTGATTCATTGACTGACCTTTAAACAGACTGCTGTTTTACGTATGAGCCATGGCGAACATAAAGGAAAGTTAATAGCATCTGAGTAATATTTCTGCCCACATTTCAGAAAAATTAACGTATACGTGAAGTAACGTTTGTGAGGTTGAATCATACACCAATCACTTTTTATTTAACGAGTCGTCGAACAAATATCAAAATTTCTGTCTCTCACACTTATGTGTTTCAATCCTCGTTATTTAGTTTTATATCGCGCTATGAAGATGATCATGGACAATACATGTAACTACTACTACTACTACTACTACTAATAATAATAATAATAATAATAGTAATACTTTCTTCGTTTGCATTAAAAAATAGGCTTTTTGTTGACAATCTGGAACCATTAGCTAATAAGAATATATGAGTTGGTCGACACTTGACTGGTCTCTCGTTGTCGGCTAATATACAATACTCATCCTAATTGCTTACATCTTTTAAATGTTCGTTATTTTTTTTAAATTTCAGTACCTGTTTTAGCAACTTGTATGAACAAATGTGATTTAAATTGTTTTTAGAACTTTAACTTCGCTAATGAGCTACAATTTTGTTTTCTGCACGAAATATATTGCAGTGAAATCTGCATTAGGCTTTATCTTTAAGAAAATCGTTCGTCATTTACTGAATCTTAGTTTTATCCCATTAGATAGCACTAATAACAACAGTGCGTTATTCAAGTATTTATTAGGTTTTGCGGACCTAGTAACAAATTAGTTCAGTTGTGACCAAATGGATAAACCAAAGACAACATGAACGGAAAGTATAATCTCATGCACACGTGTTTCGTGCTTGCTGGCGACTCACCAGTAGAAGTCGGTATTACGCCCTTTACCCACTTTATATTTGGGTGAGGAATGTGAGGTAATAGTACGGTACATTTGCGTTATTCTGTTGTAGTGCTTTTGGTAACTAGCTACAGTGCTAACGTACAAAGGCTATAATCTCAAGTTTTTGGATGAAAACGTGCGCCTAATCAGAGTAAGAGGCGGAAAGAACACAACTACATGTAGGTATGGATATTTTACCAGATCTGATCTTACACGGCATTTAGTGGCCGTTGGGCACAAAGTTAACTGGGATGAACAATATGAACAATACTATGCCTAAATATTTCATCCCTTATTTCTAGCTATCATATTTTATCTATTTATCTAAAGCCCTTATTAATTTTGATACATATTAATAGATTTTTATCTTGTACATTTTAATTACAATCATAATTCATTCGTTGGGAAATTTTCTTATCTGACTTTTATTTATTTTTAATCTTTATGAAGCCTTTTATTTTACTAATTTTTTGCTCACTTGCCTTGCCCAATTTCACTTCTCACGTATTTGTATTACTTTACTTCCTCCTTCAACCATTCGAGTCAACTTTAATTAATAATTTCACATTTTAGTAATAAAACAGGTAGTCTGATGCGTGTAGAGGTTAAATTGAATTCCAGATAATGTAATTTTACTTAGATGGATTTGCAAGTGTATATAATTATGTTCAATTCAATATTTTGAAGTTAAAGTCACACATGTGTATACCATACCAACACATCTAGTGAAACGTTGATATCTATTTTAAGTCTAATCAATCATACGTATAAAACGAAGTTGTTTAAATTTAATTTCTCAATTTCTTGATTAATTTTCCTTTGTGTGGTGTGGTGACGTTTGTACTGAATAGTGAACCTTAAAATAGGTAAATAAAATGTTCCAATTAAAAGAGGAACCGAGAAAAACCCTTGTTAGTTTAAAAAAGGACCAAGTAATTATGCAATTCCCACTATTGCTAAAATTTATGTTTTTCTAACTAGCTACCAAATATGGCCAACTGTATTTGATCCATACTGACCGTTGAATAATAATAATAATTAAAATTTCTAAAATGTGGAATATTTTTATTTGGAATTGCTTCCACAGAATTGCATTTTCGTGTCTGTGTGCTGTTTCTTTCAAAATGCAAGTTAATTAAATAAGGCCAGGCAGTTATTCTACATTCAGCATGAACAAACGGTGTAATTCCATTAACGTTTTGATGGTTTTGGTGCATAATGCCAACGTTAATGGATAAATTTCCAGTAAACACCAAACGCATATTCGAAAAAGATTACGCCTTTTTTCAGACTGATTTTGACCTGTTCTCCTGATACATTTTAATCTGGCTGTTTTCTTGGTTCATCATGCTTTATACGCCCTTTTTTAAATGTAATCTTAATCTAAGCCACTCTTGGCATAAATGAATTCCAGTAGAATAAGAAAAAGAGGAAATTAATGATTTTGAAGCGTTATTTTTTATCCTATCAATCTCAATGACATACCTTGATTTAAAAAAAATTATTTATCATTAATTATGTAGGAAATGTAATGAGCTCGTACTTGTTGACCGGTTGAAGTCACTCTCTAATTATTTCGCGAAGTTCAAGAGGAACTTTGCGTGTTTGGTGAGGTTAACTTTCCGACCATAAATCAGTGAAAAATATAAGATATATCGTCAGGTAAATATTTCTCATCGCGATGCTTATCGCCACCACAAACACTTGGAACAGCATAGACAACCATTTCTAGCACTGTCACAAACGCTAACATTACATTATCACATTTAACGAAAATGCTTGTTGGATAATTTTCTTCAGATACACAAAATATTTATTATCCTATACGGATTTTATTTTAGATAAAAACTAAATTTATAATTACGCAGTAGTGCTTTAGCTCCATCTTCTAGGTTGGATTTACGTGAGCTATCTAAATGTAAATGATTTTATATATCTAAATTGGAAAGCAAAACAATATAGAAATATGTGAACATAGAGTGTGAAAAACGAAAACCAATCAAATTGTGTGCGTCACATCCAGTTCAAGCTCAATGCTTGTACGTACTTCTTCTGCTTGCATAAATCCGGCTGCAATTTGTTTATCCATAAGGCTTCTTATGTGGTTAGCTCCCTTTTGTTTTTGCATTTAGTAATTACTTTGAATGCTACGTCTGGAGAACATACGTGCGATTTTTTGTTTCGGGTGTATAGCAAAACCAGTTGAAAAGATTTGGCGAAAGCACCACTGTGTAATTTTAAATTCATTTCTTAAATTCATATCGACTCAAAAATTTGTTGTGCATCTGACGAAAAACTATCATTTTTACCATCATGCTCACTACAGCCGAAACCATCCCCACCATTAACGCCAGCACCACCCATGCTCTCACTATCACCTTTACCACCACCAAAACTATTATTAAAATCAATTAAACTAACTACACTTCAACCGTCGTCAGCAATACCACCACCAACTTCATCACTAACACAGCTATCATTATAAACACCAACACCACAAATAAACAAGCCAGCACTTATGTCACACCCAACACCACCACTAACACCACACTATTATCTCCACCTAAACCATCACTACCTCTTTAAACACGGCCACCGCACCATAACTATCACAACGACCTCCAGAGCCATGATCATCCAAATCACAATCAAGATCAAAGCTAGTACCAATAGCATAAGTGTGACCACATTATGTACTATCTCTGTCATCGCCACCCGAAATTACATTACTAGCACCCACGCCTTGAATAGCACCATCACCATCACGATCATCTTCAACATGAATAATAAAACTCACACTATTAATAACATCACATTTTAAATGATGTTTTACTTTGATTCTCAGTGCTGTCCTTTTCGTAGGTATAGTTATATTTAGATATATAGATATTTATAAAAGATGTGGGAGTAACCCACATAGTTGCTTATATGTTTTCTATATATATAGATATATACGATATTTTAATACAGAAACTAATTCATATAGGATATGAGTATAAATGTGTACTGAGCGGAAAGACGATTTAGTTAGTGTAACTTCCGTATTCGGTCTTGTCAAAATGATAGAATAATACTCTATAGAGTTTCAATAGTTTTTTAATCTCCCTGTATATAACCGATTGCAAGCTGGATGGAATTAGGTGAACTGGGGGGCAGGTGAGGATTACAGCAATATAGAATTCAAAATTTGTTGATCTTTCTATGCGTCCGGTACAGCAATTAAAATATAGACATCATTGATAGGCGTGTATGTCAATCCATTAGGTGTGCTTATAGTTAAAATACACATGTTTATAGGTAGATGTGTGCGCAGAGGGGGACAGGGATAAGTTTTTGTATACATTTGAGTATTAGAGACTAGGTATGAAGACCGGATATTAGGAAGACAATTAAAATAAAAATATATAAATATATCTGTCTTGAATGAGGATACCACATTTGCCACAAGTTGTGTTTTACTCCTGTGCGTATTGTGTCAACACTGAAGATGAGACTGGAAATAACGTCTCGAAATATATGTCAAAGATCAATGGCGGATCTTGATCCTAAAGCGCTTTCAGACAATCAGCTAATTGAAGGCTTAAAGGAGAAGGGACAAGTGAGAACCCATCAACTGAGGCCAAAAATAACATCATCTGAAAAGACAAAAGGTTCAAGATTTTGCCGACCTATGAGTGCTAACAATTGTCCCGCACAAGAAAAATGCGGTCAAATCCGAAAATTTAAACAGGACTGCATTATACATATATATATATATATATATATATATATATATATATATATATATATTAAAATAGGAACATTATAATGCATGACTATAAGTACGCATGAATTTATGTAAGTATGAGTGCACATTTACAAATCCGTATATATGCAAGCGTCTATATATTTTTTGTATATATGAATGGATGTATTTTTATTTTTATACATATATCTATATATGATGTATATAGGAATGTATGCATATACAAATGTATGATTGTTTGTACGTAAGTATCATTGTGTGTGTTTATGAATGTTTGTCATTATGCATGTAGATTTTTATGTATGACTTTTAATATCAAAGAGTGTATTTGTGTGTGTATGTCTTTATTTATGCATGTTGGTATATATGTATGTGTTTGTTTGAATGTATTCAACCAAGTATGCTTGTTTGCATTAATGTATGTGAGTTTGATTGTATTTATTTAAGAAATTTTGCGTGTGTTTATGTGTAAATATATGTATGTTTGTTTATAAATGCCTGTCAGTAAATCTCTAATCATCTACCTCTATATATATGTTATAAAATACATAAAAAGAGTAATTCTATACGTAACACTTGATCCTCTAGAGATGAACCCATGTTGTCTCGTGCTTACGTATGCTATTTTTATTTCAAGATATGCTTAAGTTAGCTAGTAATACTGTCATAAATGAATAGGCTTTGTAGTCTCAGAAATACGTCCGCTTGTGGCATGATCGTTGGAACTGGCGATGGAATTTCTTTTCCTATCAAAGACTGTCAGTCAATTTTCACTTGATAGGCCAAATTTGGCAAGGGAGCAACTCTCGTTTCATTTAGAGGAGGTTACACACAGACTATTAATTACATCAAGTGTGCTACAAAACAAAGGAATGAAGCAAACGTGATATTTCCTCTGGCCATATTATTTATACTTCAGATTAACCTTTCACCAGATAGTTGCCTGTGACATGTGGGTGTGTGAGCATTTCTGTAACTGCTATGTTCATCTGACTAACTGAGACTGAAATGGCTGAGTAAGAATTTACCATTTGCATGCGTTAGACCATTTGTTTTATACACTACCTGTAAAAGGACTCAACTGAGAATGTCCTCACATTTTATGGTTGGTGGAGACCAATAATTCAGATACAATGGTCAGAAACACATGTGATTATGCGTGATAAAATCATAAATCCAAATGGACAATGCAAGTATTTAATTGCAATTCAATACATTCAGATTGTACCCAGAATAGGCTTTTTAATAACAGCTATTGTTATATCATTAAATAGGCGCACGTCACGCATGACCATGTGTATGTGTATGCATAACTAAAAAGTTTCAGTTAAATGTAATTGATGCACATGTACGTAAATCTAAATTAAACTGCAGTCAATTGACATTAATTTACCCATCACACGCGTCAGATTAATTATTTATTCGAAACATTTGAAATGCTCTATTACTAGAATGATCTCAATGGGTAAAGTTGGGTTGAAAGACGCAAAACAGCGTTTAAATCAATGAGTTATAAAATCAAACGTGAAATCAGAAAATTGAATCCTTAATTGAAGCACGTAAAAGTAGACAAGAGGACGGATGAGCGTAAGATGATGGTATTACCGGAATCTGTATTAAGTTGGAATGTGAAAACAATAGCTGTAATGTGACACACAACTATCAGTCTGAAGTACAATAAGAAAGAAACTACTGGAAAATTAACTGTTTTAGTCATAATTCAGATTTTAAAAAATACGGGATGAATTGATTTTTCTACATTTTAAGATTCTGCAAAAGCAGCCTAGAGGACGGAATGCATTATATATCATATGCTGTTTTGAATTCTTATCAACAATTTTGTGATTAATTTTTAAATTTTGCTTATTATTTAAAAACGTAGGCACATACGTATAGTGTTAATCGATTGTAGCAATTAAATGAATATGAATTTCTTTATAATAGAAGGAAAACTGTTTCAATCAAATTATTAATTTTTTATTATTTGTTATTATTAAAGGTGCTTGCTGAAGGCAAAGCACACTATTACTATGCACCATATTTATTATTATTGTTATTTTACTGCCGTACATATTTTGGCGCATAACTTGTCCTGCAGTTTTTGTTACAGACCCACAAAAGAATCATCAAATTGTGCGGAGGATATGCTATGACTTTTATAAGAGATCGGACGTACGACGTTCGCACACTGAACGCCAAATCGCTCCAAAAATCCCGTAGACAATGTATAGCGGCCAACTTCGACGGATCATAGCTCCGAGAGAGTGTGTCGCAGAAACATGTTAATCGCCCCATTTGGAGAAGCTTTCATGCTGCACCAAAAAAATACTCCACAGTGAGATGTAATTTTTACCCCTGGGGCCCTAGCAATCACCCTAGCAACTACCGTAGCTACCATACTAAGGACTGTAAAAACCACCCCACGGAACTTAGCAACCTCATTGAAACACTCTACGAATCACTCCGATTACCTTAGCAGCTACACTGGGTAGCAGATGAGGGCCGAGTTCGGCTACTGCAGGCACCACAACATTTTCTTTTGGAAATATGTATTCTAGTTATTGTTATTATTCTGAGAATAAGATTATCAACTCTAAATACTCATAGAGCTTTAATTTTACAGACTTCAAACTCGGCCCTGCGCTTCAGACTGATCTGGTCGGGTGTGCTTTATATTTTCCTACTGATCAATCTTGTTTTTCATAAAAAATAAGAATAAATTGCATAAAAATACCATAGACTTATATTGAGAAGACACTGCTCACCTGAACATTCCGTTAATAAATTATTTAACGATGCATAAACTAACAACTAAGGAACGGAGATATTCTCATACAGGCATAAAGTGTTCTATGAAGAGCGTACAAATTTGATTCGTTTACAATTTTTCTGACCTGACCTTAAAGATTTGTTTGTTACAGAAAATGGACAAAGGAATGACTATTATGTAAACTGTAAAAATCCAATTGTCCTAGTAATTAATTAATTACAAAGAAGAATTGACTTTAGAGTTTTTTCAGTTTACGTTATTAATTTGGTTTGACAGAGCCAAATTACTCATATTCTACTTAACTTTATTATTATTGTTATTATTCATATGTCAGTATAAACTGTGAATTGTATAGTGTAGAAAACGCAATTCATCCAGTAGACCTGTTTCGTCCTTATAAGGAATATTGGCCAGAATTTGCCTCGAACAGGATACGAATCTGGGCACGTCTGCCTCGGAATCTGGTGCACTAACCATTGTGCCATCCTGCCGCACACTACACTGAACATAAATTTCAGTTATATACTAATTAATGTAACTTGGTTAGTCTATTTTTCTGTAGGTGGAGCTCATATAGCATCCATTTAGACCCAAAGTCCCAAATAACCATTCCAAATCTGTCATTACTGAACAGACACCACACTACGTGGGGAAGTGGTATTGAAATGAACATTTATATAATTAAACAAACATTGGTTTCGCGGGAGGTGATAGCATTTATTACAATCAAGTTTCGTGTCTTGATATAAACACATGACCAATTAATAACATAGATATGTCAGTATAAACAAAGAATTGTATAGTGCAGAAAAGGAAATTCATCCAGTAGACCGGTTTCGTCCCTATTGGGAACTCATCATGTACTGGCCAGAATTTGCCGCGGACAGGACTCGAACCTGCGCACGTCAGCCTTCAATGTGGTGCTCTAACCACTGATCTATCCTGCCACACACTACACTGCACACAATTTTCAGTTATATACTAACTAATGTAACTTGGTTAGATTATTTTTCATTAGGTGGAGCTCATATAGCATTCATTTCGAGCCAAAGTTCCAATTAACTATCCCTAATCTGTCATTACTGAACAGACACCACACTACATGGGGAAGGTGAATTGAAATGAACATTTTTATAATTAAACAAACATTGGTTGCACGGGTGTTGATATCAATTATTGTAATCTAGTTTGCGGTCTTCATATAAGCATCTGAAACATTAATTACATGCATATGTCAGTATAAACTAAGAATGGTATAGTGCAGAAAAGGCAATTCATTCTGTAGACCGGTTTCGTCCTTATTGGAAACTCATCATGTACCTGCCAGAATTCGCCGCGGACAGGACTCGAACCTGGGCACGTCTACTTCGGAATCTTGTGCTCCAACCATTATGCCATCCTGACGCATACTACACTGCACACAATTTTCAGTTATATACTAACTAATGTAACTTGTTTAGTCTATTTATCTGTGGGTGGAGCTCATATAGCATTCATTTAGACACAAAGTTCCAACTAACCATCCAAAATCTGTTATTAATGAACAGACACCACACGTATGGGGACGTGATATTGAAATGAACATTTATATTATTAAACGAACATTGATTTCGCGGGAGGTGATAACAATTATTATAATCAAGGTTGCGGTCTTGATATAAACACATGACTTATTAATTACATACATATGTCAGTATAAACTATGAATTGTATTGTGCAGAAAAGGCAATTCATCCAGTAGACCGGTTTCGTCCTTATTGGGAACTGATCATGTACTGGCCAGAATTTGCCGCAGGCAGGACTCGAACCTGGGCACGTCCGCTTTGAATCTGGTGCTCTAACAACAGAGTTATCCTGCCGCACACTACACTGCACAAAAATTTCGGTTATATATTAACTAATCAAACTTGGTTAGTTTATTTTTCTTTAAGTGGAGCTCATATGACATACATTTAGACCCAAATTTCCAACTAACCATTCCGAATCTGTCATTAATGAAGAGACACCACCCAACTTGGGGAAGTGGAATTGAAATGAACATTTATATAATTAAACGAACATTGGTTGCACGGGTGTTGATAACAATTATTATAATCAAGTTTACGGTCTTGATATAAACTCCTGAGCCATTAATTACTTTTATATGTCAGTTTAAACTAAAAATTGCATAATTTAGAAAAGGCAATTCATCCAGAAGACCGATTTCGTCCTTATGGGGAACTCATCAAGTACTGGCCAGTATTTGCCGCGGACATGGCTCGAACCTGGGGAACATCTGCTTCGGAATCTGGTGCACTGACAAATGAGCCAGCCTGCCGCAGACTACACTGCAGACAATATTCAGTTATATACAAACTAATCTAACATGGTTAGTCTATTTTTCTTAAATGGAGCTCATATGACATACATTTAGACCCAAATTTCCAACTGACCATCCCCAATCTTTCATTACTGAACAGACACTATACTACATGGGGAAGTGGTATTGAAATAAACATTTACATAATTAAACTAATATTCATTGCGCGGGTGGAGATAACAAGTAATATAATCAAGTTTGCGCTCTTAATATTAACACCTGACCTATTAATATCCTCCATATGTCAGAATAAACTAAGAATTGCATAATGTAGAAAAGGCAATTCATCCAGTAGACCGGTTTCGTCCGTATTGGGAACTCATCATGTACTGGCCAGAATTTGCTGCGGAGAGAACTCGAACTTGGGCACGTGTGCTTCGGAATCTGGTTGTATAACCACTGAGCCATCCTGCCGCACACTACACTGCACACAATTTTCGGTTATATACTATCTAATCTAACCTGGTTAGTCTATTTTTCCTTTAGTTGGAGCTCATATGGCATCCATTTAGACCCAAAGTTCCAACGATCAAACCCATAATTATACTCCATTACTTTTAGAATTTATTGTATTCCCAACATTGTGCATTAACTTTTGTGTTAATTCAATGGTTTTATATAAAATCCTTTTGTTACATAAATGATTCACAATTAAGTTTCTGACAAAATCATGTCATATCGGATCTTCACCAAGAGCACATGATCAACCGTTCTATAAATCACACATAATCACAAACATTAAGTGAGCACTAATTTTATAATGCATCGGCTCTTAGATGGTGTAAACAGGACAGAAACGATGCTTACACTTACTCCTAAATTTTCGGAACCGAAATCTAGCCATTTACTTTTAAAGAATTTCGCGGACTAAGGCGAATATGGACATTCGTAAAAATATCGACGAGTTTTACTCTAAGCCATCGCTGGCCGGCATAATTATTCGGGTTTTAATGAGGTAGTTGACCTACAAGTTATTCAAATTCATATTATTTTATTAAATGATATTCAACTTCACAAAAGTCAAAATTTTCCCCACAAGCAAGAACCACACATTTTAAATTATTCGGTGTTAGATAAATTTATAAAATTAACTTGTTCGTATAAGGTGTTTTATTATGCAGAGATTGGTTGAAGAACTACATCGAGACAAAGTATAAAAACTACATTTGTGAAATCATAAAAACGTTTTTAATGTCAGGTAATTCAATCCAAAGTGCTTTTATATGATTTAATTTAAACCATCATTACGCTACAAACAGTTCGATCAGTTCTGCACCATTTTGACAATTTTCGGTAAGCATAGTTCTGCTTTGTGATTTGCGCACCTTATCATCAGATTTCAAACGCATTCATAAAGTTTCGAAGAACTTCCGCCAACCGTTTCTGTGCTTCGCATTTTTCCTCCAAACTTATATTTCCGTGCGACGCTGACAATTCGAGGTTTTTCACAAAATTTTCATAAATGTTAGCTAACTGTTGTTTCGTTTCAACATTTGCGTCTACATTTTTCTACATGTGCGGCACCATCAATTCAAATTGTTCCGAGATATCTTCATAACTATCTCTGTGCAGAAGATCTGCTGCTTCTAAATTTGACCTATGTACGTTTTTTTCCACCGCCAACATTTCGAAATCTTCCTCAA
This sequence comes from Eudiplozoon nipponicum, assembly GCA_029291075.1. Taxonomy (NCBI): domain Eukaryota; kingdom Metazoa; phylum Platyhelminthes; class Monogenea; order Mazocraeidea; family Diplozoidae; genus Eudiplozoon; species Eudiplozoon nipponicum. The sequence continues at coordinate 32,239 of JAQBSW010007978.1, forward strand.
GATCTTCACAATTTTCGGCAAACCGTTCCTCCGTCCCGTCATTGGCATCAAAATGTATATATTCATGGGAGTTTATCAATTGGAATTGGTCACCAACAACTTCATCACTTTCATCAAGCTCTTGATTTGCTGATTCTTCATCGGTCATATTTGGACTATCTTGCGCGCTTAATAATTCAAACTCATCCTTAACATCTGCGCAATTTGCAGTTGACAGTTGCTCCGTTCCGTCGTTTGCATCAATATCGAAATATTCATCGTGGCTTATCAATTGGAATGGTTCTCCAACATCTTCATCAATTTCATCTATCAGTTGATTTTCTGCTTTTTCTTCGGTCAGAAGTGTGCTATTTTGCACCATCAATAATTCGAACTCTGCCTCCATAATTTCGCAATTTTTTGTCAAACGTTGTTCCGCTTTGTCCTTTACGTCAACAAAAAATATAAATATATTAGTGCAGATAAAATAATTGATAATCCAGTTTTCGTATTTATAAATATATAAGAAAACAGCTTGCAATTTAAATATATTGCATATACTAAAATATAAGGAGAACGTAAAGATAAAGGTACATTTTATTGACAGATTTGTTTATTTTGCCCTGAAGATGGCAATGGAAAAGAATAGCCGAAACGTAAGGACAACGAAGAGAAGCTTTATAAACACTGAATGAGAGACAAATTAAACATCCAAAAACGCTGCATTGCTGAGGTATATTTTGTCATTCAAAGCAAAATCACAATCAATGTTTGAGTTCTTGTTGGGTGTACGACAATTTAATTTGTTAATGCGTATCATTCGCTGCGTCTTCTAAGACCTGCTATATGTCCAAAATTATGCTTTATACCAAATTATGTTGAACTTTACCATAAATTTGAATCCATCATACTGGTACCACGTACTGACTCGACTATCTTTGTGTTGTTACCTTTTATCTCTTAAGTAACATAATGTTGGTATTGTGTACTGCAACAATAGCCACAGTGTTGGTATCACATACAAACTTTATATTAAATACAGTGAGATGGCCTTGAAGTCACATTGTCGAAGACTTTATTTAAAGTTAGCTTCACTACCTCAGGTTTACACATTCGTATAGGTTTCCTGGGCGGTTGATTAGTCGATATGGAAAGTGCAGCCGATATTTTACTACTATTCGACAACCGATAGATATGCAATCCTCCTATAGGTTTTGTTTAATCCATATATATAATGAAATCTTGTGATATATTTCATTATTACAAATGCACAAAGTATATACCCAATATGAATTTAAAAATAAATTTAATAAAACACAATATGGCTATCACGACATCATGTATAACATGAATCCAAATAGTTTAATAAATAATACGTGTATTTGAAGACTAACTTATCCTCAATCTTTGACTCTTTATGTGATAAAATAGATTTACTTATTTTTAAGTCGTAGGATTAATGAACCGTTGCAAAGAATGGCACATCAAATAATCTCTCTTACGTTACGTAGATGCAAGCCGAAAAACAATGCCATTATTACTAGTTAAATGCTGCGTATGAATTAAGACTTAACCCTAACGTTGCTATTATTCATTTGTGCTACGTAGTGTCGACAGTGTGCTTATCTTCTTTCTTTTAGTTGTACACATTTTTAACTGTTGCTTTATTCCCTATCCCAGTTATAGGTCATTACTTTGCAGAACATTTGAACAAAACTTTAAACATTGATTTGTTTTTAAATTTTTTTCCGAAATTGTTTTTAAAAATATAATTTATTCCTAGCAACTTTGTTTGTTTTATTCCTCAAAGATGCTTTGAAAAATATTTTTTTCAATTGTTCCACGATTGAACGACGCTATCAATTACAAAGACTGTGGAATAAAATTATCTGGATAAATGTTGTCATAGGTTCTCTTCAACATAATTACCATACGCCATATCAAACATAGGCATAAAACTTGTAGATTTTTACAAAGATGGCGCTATAAATTATAGCGTTTTAGCATTCCAAACTCTAACAGGCATATCACTGTGGTAATGATGCTCTTCGAGGCAGGCAGTTACGTGAATTTATGGCAATTATAATTAATTTCGTTTCAAAAATGATAAACGCGACAGAATCAACGCATAATCAAAATCTTGGCTTCAGTTAGCATGTTGACCTTATGATTTCAACTCCCGGCATTTCGTTGCGACACTAAATTTTATTTTAACCAGATGTTATTTGCTTGAATTTGGTTTGTAGCGTAAAAACTCCATAGACGAATAGTCAAACCAACTTGTAGAAGCCATTAGAATACTACCATAAAGGGGTCTCTTGGATGCCAGGCCCGGAAAATCCATATATGCGGAATGATCATCTATCTTGGAACACTTAAATTTTTCTGAACTATCTCTTAAGCTACAATCCTTAAGTCCACTAGCCAACTGCTCTGTATCCTCAGTATTTAGTAAACCAGCCATAATATTATTAAATTACTTGCAATTTATATATTATATAAAAATAAGTAAGCTTACCAGGATACGCTGATATCCACAGGTTAGTGAGCCGGAATGATTTAGACCTTAAAACCAATATACACTTTAAATACCCAAAGCAAATTTGTGGTTCTCTTCGCTGATAATTAAAAAGAACAATCGACAAGAAGATTATAATGTTTTATTCACAAAGAGTCGGAGATGGAACCACGCAGTGTCCCGCTTGTGCAATTCAGCAACTCAGATCAAAACTCTCTCATTTTCCTTCGACAAGACAAGTCCAAAACTTCGACAATATGAACAAAAGTACTTCCAAAAAAATTACAATATTTTTCAAAATTTACAATATTGTTTTACGAAACCAGCGATAACATCAAATGTCAAAAAATAAAATTGATTTATTTTTATATGACGGGTTAATTGAATTCCAGAGATTAAATTAACCTCTACATACACCCTCATGTTTAAGATGATTAACCATACATGATGTAGTCTTCATACTTCGGGTTCTTGATGACCCTTCCAGAACGAGTCTCAACAAGTTGTGCTGGTACTTCATCAGATTTCATATTCATATTGCATTGTTCTTTATTCTCAGTTGTCTTGGTTTTAATCTTTACTTCTTTTCCATATTTATTCGACTCTTCGTTTTTCTCACCAATATCTGAGTCACATCTCGCCTCAACTTCTGGATACTTCGGTGAATCCTGTTCCTCAGTCTCCTCCTCCGTCCAAATAAACTGTGGAATGCAGCGATCCAGTGTTACACATTCTACTGTGCCATTTACTTCTATAAATGCATTTTTCTCAGTAATATGATTGACCTTAAATGGCCCCTTATAGAGTGGAGTCAGACAATTCTGTCTGTTTTCGCTAGTTATATATACATGAGATGCCAGCTTTAAATCTGAAGATACATCGCATTTAGACTTTGGACTTTTAGTTTTGTTTGGAGCTAAACGACACATTTTATCTCTCAATGCTCTAACAAACCAATCTACTGAACTAGAGGCCCAATCGAGACAACTTGGAACTTCTATTAGAAGATCTCCAGGTAACCTAAATGGCTCTCCATAAACAAGTTCTGATATGGATGCTCCTAACTGTGCTCTGTATCTGTTTCGCATTGCCAACAAAACTATGGGCAGATCATGTATCCAACTGGATCCACCGGTGCAGCGTAATGCAGCTTTCAGCTCCCTTTGCAATCTCTCAACCATCCCATTAGCTCTGGGATTATAAGCACATGTATGTCTTACTTTTATCCCCATTTTATAAACAGTTCAGACAAAAACTGACTACCACGATCAGTATTTACCCTTACCGGTACACGATATCGCGACACCCAATTACGCAAGAACATAAGTAAGACCTCTTGAGCTGTCATGTCATTCAGGATTGCTACCTCAAACTGACGACTGAACCGATCGACCATCGTTAGTAAATACTTTTGACCAGAAATCTCAGGCATTTCTACTATATCAATATGAACATGCATGAAACGACCCGTTGGTATACCAATCGTTTTAATTTCAGTTTTGGTATGACGCCAAACTTTACAAGTTTGACACCGGGCACATGTCCTTACCCATGCTCTTATGTCTTTCGATATCTTAGGCCATACATATCTATCAGGGACCATCCTGATAGTTGCCTTAATGGAAGGATGACGGAATTGATGTAGCTGCTGAATTACCTTATACCTTAATTCTAACGGTACATAAGGTCTAGGTTGGCTCCTGGAGATTTCACATAATAACCACTTATCTCCAATCTTCCTGTGTGTATATGTAGGATTTCTTTTCAACACAGCTACTAAAGGATCAAGACCTTGTGCTTCCATCAATTGCTGGACAAAATCATTAGAAGATACAACAGAGCATACGAGTGACTCTGAACGAATCATATCTTCATGTGATACGTCTGGTCTACTGAGAGTATCTGCCACCACATTATCTTTTCCTGAGATATGACTAATAGTAAAATCAAATTCTGCGAGTCGGGTTATTTGTGAATTCACCCGCCAAGAATAATTTAGCCTATTCGCTTTCCCAAGGATACTCAACAACGGTTTATGATCAGTTAATATCATAAACTGATATCCATCTAGGTAGTGCTCAAAATACAACACTGCAGAATAAACTGCTAGTAACTCCTTTCCTAGCGTATCCTATCGCTTTTTGCGATTTTGGAGTTTCCGACTATAGAATCCAATCGGCTTGACTATACCATTATCCCTTTGATGTAACACTGCTCCTATGGCTACATCAGAAGCATCAGTGACCAGCTCAAACGGTTAAGCCCAATCCACAGGTGCTAATGTGGT
>JAQBSW010007979.1:0-37016 GCA_029291075.1 Eudiplozoon nipponicum
TGTTGTACTTCGTTCGGTTACACGTATTGCTGCGGAAATTGTTGTAATTCTCAATTTGGGTGAACTTTAGCATAAATTTATATCCATCAGGTTGGTATCATGTACCGACTCGGAAACCATAGTGTTAGTATCCGGTACTCATCGATTTCAAAAAAGGTATCAGTTACTAACACAATAGCCATAGTGTTAGTATCCTTTACAGACTCGGTATATATATTATATAGTGTGAGTTAGCATTGAAGTCGCATTGTCGTTGACTTTAGATTATGTTAGCTTCACTATTACAGGTTTACACATTCGTCTAGGAGATTGTACCGTCCTATTATTCCACATTCTTCTACCAAATATATAGTGGTTAAAGGGCGTAATACCGGCTCCTACTGATGAGTCGCCAGTAAGCACGAAACGAATGTGCATGAGATTATACTTTCCGTTCATGCTGCCTTTGGTTTATCCTTCTTGGTCACATCTGAACTAATTTGTTACTTGGTTCTACACCTGCATAAGCACCCAATACACATTAGCTAGATTAATATATTTTAAAAGACGTGGCTTCAATATTTCAGCATAGTGAGAAATGCCGTGGCATATCACATATTAGCACGCAAACGCCAAAAAAGAAACATCTTCAGGCGATTTAATTTAGGAAGCTTTTGACGTGTTTATTATTTGAAACAGATTCAAATTTTCCTCCTAAGTTGATTTCCTGAAAACGAAATTGCATCAAGTCTCTTAGTGTACATAAACGTTCATGTTAACGCTGTATCTCCTTTAGTACAAGCAAACAGTTTTATCTAATCCTATTACTACTACTATTACTAGTAGTAGTAGAAGAATTGAAATGAATATTAGAGAATATTTGATTAGACAAAGTTTGGCCAATCGTTACATCATTTCGCGGTAGAATTTAAATAATCGCAAAAGCCCTACTGTAATCGTGGCCACAGCTAAACCATTGTAGATTTCAAAATTGTGGTTGGAATAGTTATTTGGGTAAAAAAATAATAAGATATTTCTTTTGATGCAAACATAAACGCTCTAGACTTGTATGGAGTATTAAACTGCATGTGCAATGTGGCAAATATTTTATCCTGCTTTTCAGAAAACGTGTCTAGTTTGTTAAAGCTCTTCTTTATATAAATGTTAGCTTCACTACTATAGGTTTTCACATTCGTCTAGGAGATTGTACCGTCCTATTATCCCACATTCCTCACCCAAATATACAGTGGTTAAAGGGCGTAATGCCGGCTCCTACTGATGAGTCGCCAGTAAGCACGAAACGAATGTGCATGAGATTATACTTTCCGTTCATGCTGTCCTTGGTTTATCCTTCTGGTCGCATCTGAACTAATTTGTTACTAGTTTCGCAACACCTAATACATACTTGCATATATATATATATATATATATATATATATATATATATTACTTTTTCCGCAACAAAACAGTATTTAACTGTTATATATTGAATTGAATGATGTCATGCTTACCGCGAAATGCGATAACTGATATCGATCAAGGCCAGAGTGTATGGATTTACTGCAGCAACAGGTGTTCAGAAATAGTTGTAATTCTCAATTTCGGTGAACTATAGCATACATTGATATCCATCATGTTGGTACCATGTACCTTTTCGGTACTATAATGTTGGTATCGGTTACTAACACAATAGCCATAGTGTTAGTATCCTTTACAGACTCGATATATATATATATATATATATATATATATATATATATATATATTTATATATATATATATATATGTACATTTTATGAACATTCTTACATTTTAAAGAAAATGGTGAAATTAGAAACTATCCAATATATATATATATATTTTTTGTGTTTATTTTGTTACACACACACATATATATATATATATATCCTATATATATATATAATTTCGATTCTCATTTATCTTGGCATGAACTAGTAGTAGGAGATACAGAAAAGCCGGACACTAAATCATAGTGCATCTTTGTTCGAGTTTTGGAAAACATCTAGCCAACGCCAAAGAAGGCGCACACCCTAGTACCAACTTTTTGGCTCTCTGCTATTTAATTCCATTAAAATTTGGCGCTGAGTAAACTTGCGCAATGCATACGATATGTTGATGTGATGTTTTCCTGAGTGTGATAAGAATCAGGTCACAATCACGAACACTCTCTTCGAAAGTTGTCAATAAAGGTCGTCATAAAGAAAGTATCAGCTTCACGTCAGAGCATGAGAAATACTGGAATTGTTTACCTCCAGCAAACCACACACGATGACGCGTTTCGACCCCATTCCGCGCTGATCATCATCCAGAGTACGACCGGAAAGCTGACTATCGAGGATCGAAACCGCATTGAATATATATGGAAATCAAATTTAGATATGTCGGCTCTCCACCTCTAGCAGTCTCACAAAAATTGAACTTGACTAGAAATGTCCGGCTGCACAATTTCTATGCAGGTCACGAGACATTATCTGTTTTGGCATCTTTCTCACACACACACACACACACACACACACACACACACACACATACACACATATATATATATATATATATATATATATATATATATATATATATATATATATACATATCTATACATATACATATATATATAAAGAACATGCTTACGTTTAAAAATGGTGGAATTGGAATCCTATCAATATATATATATAACAACAAATTCTTACATTTTAAAAATGGTGAAATTAGAAACTTATCAATATATATATATATATTTTGTTGCATTTATTTTGTTACACACACACACACATATATATATATATATATATATATATATATACATAATTTCAGTTTCTCATTCCATCTTGTATGAACTAGTAGTAGGAAATACAGAAAACCGGACACAAACCATAGTGCATCTTTGTTCAGTTTTGGAAAACATCGCCAACGCCAAAGAAGGCGCACACCTTAGTACCAACTTTGGCTTTCTGCCTATTTAATTCCATTAAAATTTGACGCAAGTAAACTTGCGCAATGCATACTGAATGTTGATGATGTTTTCCTAGGTGATAAGAATAGGTCACAATCACGAACACTTCTTCAAAGTGTCAATAAAGTGCATAAAAGTATCAGCTTCACGTCAGAGCATGAGAAATACGATTGTTTACCTGTAAACGCACTGACGCGTTTCGACCTTCCATGATCATCATCAGAGTACAACGGAAAACTGACTATCGAGGATCAAACCGCATTGAATATATATGGAAATCAAATTTAGATATGCGGCTCTCACCTCTCAGCAGTCTCGCATACATTGAACTTGACTAGAAATGTCGGCTGCACAATTTCTATGCAGTCATGAACATTAAACATTTGTAGCTTTCACCGCAAAGTTATAGTTATTTTAATTAAACAATCAATGATTTCGCGTGTGGTGTTTACCCTCCTGAATTTACTTATAAAGAAATAGTTTAATGGTAAACTGATTGCTTTACATTTATATCAATCAATTAAAAAAAACAAGCTGTGCACCTGGAAATTTAGAGCAATCAATATTTTACCGACCTACGAGTGGTATCAATTTTCGTGCAACCGTCAATTCTGGTATCAGCTTCATTTTCTGGAACATATAAAAATAAAAGGTAGAGTCTATTAAAAACTGTTCAAATAAAATTATTCAAAAGTAGACTATGAACAATTCATGCTGCATGGATTATTGCAGATTTCAACATGAGTAAAAAATGTACACTACAACTGATAAGGCTTTGTGCTAGTTTTTGGTGGGGAACTTGATGTTTTGTCGAAAGAAGGAGCACAGATTTTAAAAAGACGACCGGAGTGTCGATCGAACCACCAATTAAGTAATATTAAAAAGAAGATGTGATACCCAATGTGTCACAAAATGAAGAGTCTATTAAAGCCGGTGCAATAAAATTCTTTCCATCATAGAGACAAGAGTTTGCTCGTAACTTATATTCTACTGGTTCTTGACTTCTGAAACGGTATAATGCCAAAGAATGCTACACAATTGTTCGTTTAAAGTATTGGCCATAGTGTAACGACACAAAGCAATTGCCGACATATTGCGTAAATTAAATTCAATTCGATTTACGCTGCACCAATGAGAAAAAAGCGAAACTTGCCGTTAACCAATAATGTGCAAGTAGCCATATATGGCTATTACATGGTCATTTAAGCACGGTGAATTTACCATGCAATTCAGTTGTCGCGATTGCCTTCTGCTGTGCGTGTCTCCGAAGTGCTGTCTCCTACCTTTCACATACGCTGATTTTTGGACTTGCTTTACCAACATTGGCAACATCAGTAACGCCAATCTTGTTGCTGTACAACTAGAGAGACGAGCCAATTACTGCAGAACTTCAACGAAGTTACTCAGCGAGATTCCAACGCCACAACAGAAGGAACCACAACCCAAGTCAACCCGAGCTGGTCACAAGAGTCTAGGAGTACTTCTGGACGACATCACACTTACGGACCTTCTCGGCATTTGCCAGAGAACGCAAGACCGGCCCTGTTAAGGGCCCCTAACAGTACTAACTCTTTATTTTATGGCACTCTAACCGAGTTTGTAACGTCGTACGGCATTTACTTGAAGCTGGGGCGTTTACAATAGCATGTGAAAATAGTGAGATTATGACTTATAAATAGTGTGGATCTTTATAGGTCCACTTTGTGCGCGCCTTGGCACTCGGTAGATTTTGTGTACGGAAGTGTAGCTTTCGTTCAGGAAATGGAGACAGCGCTATTCACGTGGATAGCGCATTGATGACCTTCGCAGTTAGGAGTTATTTTTATCAGTCGTTCCAGAGTTGAATGATCGGAGTCCACAAATCTTTTGCAGTTGCAAATGCCAATGAGAGAACGGATGCATCGTTAAACGTAAGTCCATTTGACGGTTTAGCATGCACAGACATGAGATTTTCGAGCGAAATGTGAGCTGCATACAGGCGCACACAATATTGACTTTTTATGTGGATTTTTCAGGTGTGGCAATTCAATGAAGTTGCTTTAAACTACTTTCTAGACAACGGCGAGCCAATCTCCATGTCTAGCGCGTCTCAGTATAAAGACGCTTCCATCGTCAATCCAATCTATGCGAAGCCCATTGCTGAGATTTCAAACGAAACCTTTGCAAAACCAACAATGGTAAGTAAGCACGTTTCGTCTTTAGTGCACATTAGCCAGTTTATCAAAATTGTTGATTTAATTGAACAATAATTGGTTGCATGGGTAGAAATACCAACTATTTAAATTAAAATAAGCACAAAACTATGCAATTATGTTATAGGTGTTGGGCACCTAGTAACAAATAATTTCAAATCTGACTCATCAGTAGGAGCTGGTGTTTAAGCCCTTTACGCACTACATACTTTGATGAGGAATGTGGGAAAGTAGGACGGTACAAGCTTGTAGGTAGGAGACTGATACGTTCTATTTTCCCACATTCCTCACTCAAATATACAGTGGGTAAATGGCGTCATACCGACTCCTACTGATGAGTCGTCAGTAGGCACGAAACAAAAGTGCACATGAGATTACACTTTCTGTTCATGCTGTCTTCGGATTATTCTTCTGGTCATATTTAATCTAATTTGTTACTAGATGCGTAACTCCTGATACATAATTGCATATATATATGTACATATATATATATATATATATATACGTATATATTCTTTACATATATGTCCATTCCTTTTAATTTAACACAGTATTCTTATAATTAGGAAAACACAAATAACACAGTGGATAAAGGCCATTTATTTCGTGAATACTAATCATCTCTTATACAATCATACATATTTATACATTTTGGGTTTTCAATTGATTATGCTAGTGGTAACAAATCTGACTCGTTTTTACTGCTGTTTCTTGTTTTGACTAGTTGGTGAGTGTGTATGCGTTTGTGTTTGTGTGTATGCGTGTTTGCATGTAAAGGTCATTCTCGCAGTATTGCGAAGTGATGTCTGAGATCTTGTCATTATTGTTTTGATAGCTTGAGAATTAACCATTTGTGCGCATTGTTCACTGTTACATATACAAGTGCTATTTTTCCCAGTATAGTTGATCGTTTCACCTCGTTGCGCCAAGTTTTCACGTGGTAACAACGCCAGTGTTGATTGCAGTGTTAAACGCTCACATTGTTTGGAGACTTCTGTCATCGTATGCGCCTCTGTTATTTCCACTTCAGTTTGTTGCCAATCCGATTGTACGTTTGTTGATTCTAGTCGAGGGCCTGTTTGTTCTTGGCTGGATACTAGTAGATTGTTGTTGAATTTTGTTATTCTTGGCCAGTCGATAAGAATATCATGTTGATGAAACTTTTGAATATTAAGGTCAGGTGCTTGTTGTTTTATGTAAAGGGCTTCGTAGATAAATAATAATTTTTCTGATTTTTGCTTTATGTAGAATTGTGAAATTGGTCGAATTGACAGGGTGCCCCGTTGCCAATATATGATCGGAAATAGCTGATTTTCCTGACGGTGGCAAGCCTTTGTTAATCAATTTCTGTGGCAAATGTTGCTGGATTCTGCTTATCAATTGCTTCTTCGTACGTCCGATATATGTGCTACCGCACATACATGAGAATTTGTAGACTATGAATGATTTGGAGAGAATTGGCAATTGATCTTTGGCATCCAACCTCATGATTCTCTGTGTACTAAATGTGATATTAACTTTAACACTGGGAAAGTTGTCCTTAGTTATTCTATTCAGCCGCCGTACAGATTTGTTACCACTAGCATAATCAATTGAAAACCCAAAATGTATAAATATGTATGATTGTATAAGAGATGATTAGTATTCACGAAATAAATGGCCTTTATCCACTTTGTTATTTGTGTTTTCCTAATTTATAAGAATATATATATATATATATATATATATATATATATATATATATATATATATATATATATATATATATATATATATATATATATATATATATATTAGTTCTCCGCCACAAACAGTATCAAAAACAAAACTGGTCTTATTTTACCAGTTCTATAACATAGGACAAACTGCCGTCCGATGCACGAAATAATGCATTTCGACATTCCATTTTATTCATTTGAACTCGACGATTAACTAAATGTCAAAAATCTCGTTAAATTTTATAAAATTCCAAATAAGTTTTTAAATTATGCAGCAATTGGTTGCGCTAATGGTGATAAAATTAATTGAAATCGAGATTGCATAAACTGATGTGCCGAGAACCGTGGAAGATTTTACTTCCCTATAGAAGTGAATTAAACATAAAAGTCATCACTTTTCCTTCACCAAGCAAAAGAAAACATGGTTGCAATGAATTATAACTGGGATTCTCGAATTACTCCAATATTGGCACACACTGATGATGCTCTGTTTCTCCAATAAAAAAGTTGAAAAGATGTAGCAAAAGAGCTACTGTACATCCTATGCATACATCAATTGCTCTTATCATGTAATAAATAGTTTCTGCACTTTATTTATGTCACTCACATTCTCAAGATGGTCTAGAATAAATCCTAGCAGACACTGTAGAATAATTACTCGAAGGGAAGAACATTGCAGCTTAAACGCCAATTTTAAATTAAACGATGAAGATAAATTTTCAATTGCGCAACGTATCATTGAAATCTCCTGTGTGTTGCACAGAAGAGATACTGTACATCTTATGCATTTCTCAATTATTCTTATCATGGAATGAAAATGTTTTGCATTTTAAACTTAGGGCTACGTGGGCAAATGGCTTGGCCTCGACTACTTAGTGTACGGTGGATCTAATGCCAACATGTTGCGTATATTGGACAGAAGCACATTAAATGTAAGTACTGTTATTAGCGGTCATTGTGTTAAATGCACGTTTTCCTCCTAGACTGATGTCATTAAACGGAAAAGACGCGTTATGCAACTTTTTTCTGTTGCAGATACACCGTATTTATAGAAAACATCATCCTGTTCTCCATAGCAACCGTTAAGTCGGAATGTAATTATGTGTTAGATGTTGCGTACCTAATAACAAATCAGTTCAATAATAATAATAATAATAATAATAGACAATAACATCTATATTAGTTCTCCGCAACAAACAGTATTTAACTGCAATATATTGAATTGAATGATGTCATGCTTACCGCGAAATGTGATAACTGATATCGATCAAGGCCAGAGTGTATGGATTTACTGGAGTAACAGGTGTTCAGAAATAGTTGTAATTCTCAATTTCGGTGAACTTTAGCATAAATTGATATCCATCAGGTTGGTATCATGTACCGACTCGGAAACCATAGTGTTAGTATCCGGTACTCATCGATTTCAAAAATTAGGTATCAGTTACTAACACAATAGCCATAGTGTTAGTATCCTTTACAGACTCGGTATATATATTATATAGTGTGAGTTAACGTTGAAGTCGCATTGTCGTAGACTTTATACGATGTTAGCTTCACTATTGCAGGTTTACACATTCGTCTAGGAGATTGTACCGTCCTATTATCCCACATTCTTCACCAAATATATAGTGGTTAAAGGGCGTAATACCGGCTCCTACTGATGAGTCGCCAGTAAGCACGAAACGAATGTGCATGAGATTATACTTTCCGTTCATGCTGCCTTTGGTTTATCCTTCTGGTCACAACTGAACTAATTTGTTACTAGGTTCGCGACACCTAATACATACTTGCATATATATTAGTTCTCCGCCACAAACAGTATCTAAGTCGGAATGTAGTTAGTGATTTGCAAAATACGTTCTAACGTATCTGATTTTATGAGATATGATATGATATATATATATATATATATATATATATATATAGTATACATATATATATATGACCATTTGAGAAACGAGAACAAGTTTTCCAAGTGCCACGATAAACATCGTAATCAACACAGCAATTAATGTTATTAAACACAAAAGATCAACTACCTTTTTTTCTCAAAATCTTTTATTGTTTACAATTTCAAATTTTTGAGCAGTTGCAAACACCGGATTATGTAGAACCAAAACAAGTAACCAAATAACTACCTAAACTAGGCATTGCATAGTGTATAGAGGGCAAGTCACCCGGTAGACCGGTTTCGTCCTTATTGGTAATTCATCACGTGATGTCCACTATTAGATATGCCGCTCTTACCTCTAGTAGTTTTATTTGCATTGTACTTGATTGGAAATGCCGGCTACAAGTTATGCAGAATATATAATATATATATATATATATATATATATGTGTGTGTGTGTGTGTGTGTGTGTGTGTGTGTGAAAATTAACGGCAATACATGCAGGATAATTATTTATCAATGAGTGAAACATTAAGTTCCACAGGTGAATTTTGAAAACGCCTTATACTTGTTACAGAAGCGCTTTCGTTCCGCCTCATTAACTGCTATACAATGTGCTTGTGTAGGGCCTATGTACGAAAGATCAAGGCTTCTTCACTAGCTCACTTGAAAATAAAAAAATAATAGCATGTTAGCCAATGTGCATGAGATGGAAGGAATTATGCAGTTAAATGTTTTATTATAAAATTAAAAGAACATTGGTTGCGCGTGCGGTGATAACAATTATTATAATCAAGGTTGCGATTTTGATATAAGCACCTGTCCCGTTAATTACTTAAATATGTCAGTATAAACTAAGAATTGTATAGTGTAGAAAAGGCAATTCATCCATTAGACCGGTTTCGTCCTTATTGACAGACTCTATCATGTACTGGCCAAGAATTTGTCCGCGGACAGGAGCACGAACCTCGGAGCACGTCTGCTTCGAAATCGGTTCTCTAACCACTGAGCCACCAATAAGTAGTTTATACTTACATATGTAAGTAATTAATGGGTCGGGTGCTTATATCAAGATCGCAACCTTCATTATAATAATTCTTATCCTCGCCCGCGCAACCAATGGTCGTTTAATTGTCCTTTTTGTCATAAAATGCGTTTTCTCTTCCTAATAAAAATTATACTGGATATATAAATATATATAATAATATAATATATATAATATATATATAATAATTGAATACTTGTACTAACAAAATGGATAATGGCCGGGTTATTTGAGAATTTGTTTAAGTGGATGGCAACTGGTTTGATCTTCGGTTTCACTTTCACTTCTTATTGGCTGTTTATTTCGAGTTGATTTGCCAGTTAATTAGCGTATTTGCATGTGTGCGTGTTTGTGCTTTTGTATGTTTGTCAATCTCATTGTATTACAGTGATATTTGAGATCTGGTTATTATCCATTGTGTGAGTTTAGACCAGGTGTTCGCTATGCTGGCTATTACAGGTTTGAATGCTTATTCCCCGCATGTTATCTTTCGTATCGCTTTTTTCTTGAGTTTTATTTTGTCCCCTTGGTAGCAGCGCAGGAAGTGCGGATTTCAGTATTGAATCTCGTCATATCCAATCGTTTATTAGGCGTTGCGTAATTAGTAAGCAATTGGTTTATCATGATAAACCAGAAGGATAGACCAAGATCAGCAATGAACCAAGACGGTATAACGTTGGCAATACGCCTGACAACAATGGGCCATAGATGTTGTTACCGCTTTCAAGCTTGGTCTATGTATGCTATGCAGACATAATTGAGTTGGCTGTTGAAGCGCATTGTCGAAGACTTTGTATGAAGTTATCTTCACTTCTGCAAGTTAACAATGTCGTTTAGGAGATTCTACCATCCTATTTCCCCCACTTTCCTTATCCAATTATATAATGGTTAAAGGGCGTAATACCGGCTCCTACTGATGAGTCGCCAGTAAGCACGAAACGAATGTGCATGAGATTATACTTTCCGTTCATGCTGCCTTTGGTTTATCCTTCTGGTCACAACTGAACTAATTTGTTACTAGGTTCGCAAAACCTAATACACAACCGTATGTATATCATTTCTCCACCACAAACAATATATGATTGTTTATTTTGTTTTGAAATTTCTGTCGCTGTTAACAATGGCTTTGATACCGGATGTGCAGCTGTTTCTGCTTCCACAGTTTGTTGCCAATCCGATCATATATTGGAAACGAGGCACCCAGGCAATTTGACCAATTTCTCAATTCTACATAAAGCAAAATCAGAAAAATTATTATATATTTATGAAGCCCTTTATATAAAACAACAAACACCTGGCCTAAATATTCAAAAGTTTCATCAACATGATATTCTAATCGACTGGCCACGAATCACACAATCCAACAACAATTTACTAGCATCCAGGCAAGACCAAACACCCCCTCGACCAGACTCAACAAACATTCGATCGGATTGGCAACAAACTGAAAGGGAAAAACAGCTGCACATACGGAGACAGAAATTTCGAAACAATATGAGCATTCAACACTGCAATCCGCACCTGCGCTGTTACCAAGTGGAGAAAACAAAATTGCGGAACAAGGGGAAACGAAAGACTACACTCGGAAAAATAACATTCGTACACGTAACAGCCAACAATGCGAACAGTTGGTTAACTCTCAAGCCATCAATACAAGAATGACCAGATCTCAGACATCACTTTGCAATACAGCGAGAATGACCTTTACAACAAACAGGCGAACAAACAGACATACGCATACACACTTACCAATCGGCCAAAATATATATATAATATATACCGAATCTTTAAAGGGTTCCAACTCTATGGCTATTGTGTCTGTACCCGATACCAACATAATGATACCAACTTGATGGATCGCAATGTTCATCAAAATTGATAATTACTGCTATTTCTGAACACCTGTAACTCCACAGACTTGGTATATAGCAAAATGTTCCTCAGGTAGCACAGTTATTTCTCGATCTTCAGTTCAGACCAGATCTTCCTAAGTTTGTTTGATAGGTTGTTAACTATACCAAAATCAACAAACATTCGATCGAATTGGCAACAAACTGAAAGGGGAAAAAAGCTGCAAATACGGAGACAGAAATTTCGAAACAATATGAGCATTCGAAACTGCAATCCGAACATGAGCTGTTACCAATTGGACAAAACAAACTTGCAGAACAAAGGAAAATGAAAGACTATACTCGGGAAAAATAAATATAATATACCGAGTCTATAAAGTGTACCAACATTATAATGTTTGAGAAAGGTTAATCTTAACGAAAATTATGAATAACAACGATTCAGAACTTATGCTTTTGCAGAAAAACCTTATAATGTGGCCTTGATCGACAGGCTAGCGGGTGGAAATTTAAAAATGAAAGATGTAAATCAACATTGATCCAATTTGTTATGGCATTGGTTTATCCTTCTGGTCACAACTGAATTAATTTGTTACTTGTTTCGCAACACCTAATACATACTTGCATATATATTAGTATTTTTCTGCTGTAAATGCTGCTGGATTCTGTTAATCGATTGCTTTTTCGTACGTCTAATAAATATGCTACCCTTATTTTATAGAATTTTCTAATTATCTAAATACTACGTATGGAGAAAATACGTGTGAGGTTCCAACAGTCTGTTGCGAAATTGCAGACGTGTATCCACCATTTGATTTGAAACAGGCGTTTAAGTTGTAATGTTCTTTCATACAAAAAATTAACCTTATACTTCTCTGAACTCCATTTGGCATTTTCCTAAAAATTTAAATTAACTGAGTGAATGATATGACATTTCAAAGGTGATATCAAGGGGAATCAATAAAAAAGTATTACGTAAGAGCACGAGAAAGGGGATTGTTTGCCTTTATTGTACGTAACATTAAAGAAGAAACTAATGGTACATTAAATAGAACAATTTGCCATAAACCAACCTGGTCTGCTCAGTATTTACATTACAGCAGTTGTTTGCCGTTTCAATATTAATTATCAACAGTTCGTAGCTGCTTTTCAAGAATTGTCAGGTTGGTTAGTCAAGATTCAAAATAAAACGAATATAATAAAGCAATTAACGATTTAATGTCTGATGGCTATCTAGACAATTAACTTAATCAATTATTAAAAGGGGAAGTCAACAGAAACATACATATTTTGGACCCGTGCACAATATATTTAATGAGGACGCAATTTCCCGAATAACACAAAAGAAGGTTGAAGCAACATTAACACTCACATTTAATGCAACTAAACTACAAGTGTTGTTTAAGGCAACACACTTTCCTTTAACCGCAATCAAAGAGAAATAGCCGTTAATGTCGACATCAAATACTATTTACCTATATACACGCGAAAGTTGTCGATCAACCAGACAGTTAATTAATCTAATGAGAGAACATTTCAAAATAAACGCCTGTTTCAAATTAAATGATGAATACAATTCTGCAATTGTGCAACACATCGTTAAAACCTCACGCGTTCTCCTCACACGTGTTCTCCAGATGTAGGATTTAAGATGATTAATAAATGCAATAAAAAAGAGCTAGCCACATAGGTGAAAAATTGAAACCAATCAATTTGTTCACATATTTCTATCTTGTTTTGCTTTCCAATTTATATAAAGATATGTTCATTAGTAGATATTTGAGAAGACAATGCGAAAGAAATGTTTCTTATATCTGATAAAATTTCTTTGAATTTTATTAATACTCGCATTTCAAAAGAATAAATGTATATATATATATATATATATATATATATATATATATATATATATATATAATCGATAAATTTTTCTTCAATGAAGGATTCAACCTGCTTGTATCTTTTTTTCTATGACAGAGTAACGCAGGTGTGATGCAGCTACCTAAAGGCGTATATTCCTTCGCCTACATGAAGCCGGATGTTGCAGAGAATCGAAAGTTTGTTCGCATGGCATTTGTTTGCGCCAACCAATTGTTCATCGTGAAACTGGACAAAAAATAGTTTGGCTTACTTGGAAAAAACAGATCATTTCATAACACCGCATTGGAAGAGGATGAAGTATTAAAGTATTCTAGAAGTAGCGTTTTATAATCTTCAATCTGATCTTTTTCTTTGACGCGGATGGGAGAGGGGCGGGGGTGGGAGCATGACCTGCTTATTTAATGACGCCTACAAGCGCGTGGCCGCTGAGGCCACTGGGTATTTTAATCGCAGAATAATGTGGACTATTGCCAGCCGCGATGTTTACAATTCCGTGAGGCTGCCTTTACCCATTTTATTCGGTTATAGCATTTTTCCAATGGAGCTTTATTTTCTAATCCAGCGCCAGGATGGCGCAATTCACGTAGTGAACAGAGTTCGAAATGTAGCATAAGGTATTGTCCGCCACAATCATATATATATATATATATATATATATATATATATATATATATATATATATGTGTGTGTGTGTGTGTATGGCGAAAGCTACAAACAACTAACGTTTGTGACTGCATAGAAATCGTTCAGCTGACACTTCCATCCGTGTCAAATGTATGCGTGGCTACCAGAGGCGAGAGCCGCATATCTAACTTTGCTTTCCATATGTATTCAATGCGGTTTGATCCTCGCTAGTCAGTTTGCCGCCGTACACTGAGGGTGATCATGGAAGTTCGAAACGCGTCAGTGCGTTGCGGAGAGCGCTAATTTGGCTATGTTGGTCGACGACTGGTAAAATATTATGGGATTGGTATTTACTTCATGCTCGCAAACTTGATTTATAGACTTATAAGTCTCTTCAGTATTATCATTTTGATTTATAAATTCAGACCCAGGCGGCTGTAGATTGTCGAAATTTTTCTGTAACTTAGATGTCGGCTTCATAATGTTGTTAACGATGGAGATAATTTTAGATGGCGAACGGGTCTTCGCTTGTCATTGGAAACTCCATCACTTTTGGCCTTCTCTCCATCCTATCCAGACAGCGATCGACAATATAATACAGCCAAAGGCAATATACTCGATGCCACATTGGCTACTATAAGAAGCGCTAATACGACACGTTTGTTTGGCGATCTTTCCTGGGTCATTAATGATAAAAGTATGCAATTCAATTTTTTTAACAAGTCGCGCAGCATAGCATCTAACATGTGCCAGAGTACCGTCGCGTTTCGACCTTCCTCGGGCATCTCCAGAGCACGACGGTAAACTGA
Organism: Eudiplozoon nipponicum; assembly: GCA_029291075.1. Classification (NCBI taxonomy): domain Eukaryota; kingdom Metazoa; phylum Platyhelminthes; class Monogenea; order Mazocraeidea; family Diplozoidae; genus Eudiplozoon; species Eudiplozoon nipponicum. Next base: position 14,964 of record JAQBSW010007979.1, read on the forward strand.
CAAACCGAGAAATATATAGTTATAAAAATAGCCAAATGTGGTCCTAGTCCCCTATTAGTCTCACTTCAATGCCCCGACTAGAGTGTCGGCTTCACTTCTGGAATCCGTTTCTCGAGGGGTCCTGCTTTCTGTTTGCGTATCTATCTGTGGTTGTTAGTATACAAGCCACTTCGAGTTGCGTGTTGTCTACGCAAGTAGAGCAGACAGAATTGGTCAATTGGAAGTGTTTCCACACACACGATAAACATTAATTTGCCTCCAGTATACGGGATTTTTATCTTGCTTCCGGTGTTATCTCCTTTTTGTTTAAAATAAATTAAAACACTTTGCAGTACATATTTGCGAAGCAGTTTAGGCACACTTTAGGTTGATGCAAACACCTTAAATCCAACTTTGCAAATGAACTCGCCTAAAATGTCTACGGAAACACTGCAACGCCACTTATGTCTTTAGGCACGTAGCTTGTGGCGCCACAGCTCTTATCATTAGATCACCCATTCTTTCTTTAAATATCAGCACCCGAGCAGTAATCATTTAGCATAAATGTAAATTTAAACTAGCAGAGAAGTCATAACACTGGTCTATTTAAAACACACTTTACTTTCGCCAGAATCATCTGTTTCGTTTTATTCAAACTGACAGTGCGATGCGCTGTTGCCTCAGCTATATGAAAAAGAAGCCAATTACCAAGCAGTGTTACACGGTATTTAATACCATAATCAGTATTGGCTACTTTAATTCCAGATAAGTATGAGGATGCTAATTTTGTGCTTCTATTTTCACCAAATTGTCCACGCGTTGTGTTGACGTTACGACTGCTCGTTCCGCGCAGTCTTCCTCAGAGCTCGTTCGAAAGTCACACAAATAGTCACGCAGAAAGCCCAATAAAACAGCACAAAAGAAGCTCGTTCTTCGGCACCTCAACCCCATCACAAACCTTAATACAAATAACTATGTAAATGAGGAAAATGCGCCGTCCACTTGTCCCATTGCCGGCTCCCACCGATAAGTGCTCAGTAATCGCAACACTCGTACGCCGATGGGATTACCCATTTCAGGATGGCTGGTTTGCAGCGCACCTTCGTGGTCCCACATGAAATAACCTGTTGCTATGCGCGTAACGACTGAAATAGAAAGGCGCTTTTATTGAAAGCTATTGTGTAATTTGTCAGGCAAAATCTTTGGTAAGAGTAAATAAAAGCAAAAACTAGACAAGAATATAAAGAATAAATGCATATGCTGCACTAATCAACCAGACATATAATACATTAGACGCAATTAATCATGTAGACCGGTTTCGGCAGTATTGGGCACACCGGAGGACCATTTCCGGTGACCAAGTGTTCGTTGTAAAATGAAAGACCGAAAGTAAGCTAGTTGAAAATCAAAGTCGAAAGATTTCATTTAAAAGAGAGACTGACCAAAAAAATAAGTTGGTAAATAACTGCAAATTGCATGTAGGACGTAGCTTCGGTGGCACAGCGGATGAGTGTATATCTCTGAAGTATTAGTTTACTGGTTCACGCTCCGCTCGTGGAAAATCTGTCAGAATGGTTGTGGTTAGAGCATCAGGTTCCGAGGCAGATGTGCCCAGGTGCGAGCCCTGTCCATCGCAAATTCCCTGCAGTAAGTGATGGAATTTCCAATATGCATGAAACCGGTCTTTTGGATGAATTGTCTGTTCTACGTTGTACTATACTTATTTCACACTTCCAAATGTATGCACATAATAGGACAGGTTTTTATATCAAGATCGCAACCTTGATTTCATTTTGAAAATTGTCATGTACTTGATTAGAGCCCAATGAGGACGAAAACGGCCTAATTGATGGATTGCATTTGGTAAGTTATGCAATATTTAGTTCATATTACCAATATATATATAATCCTAAATTTATACATTAATTAAGATATATAGATACATTATTAAGATGAAAGCAAATTTTTTTATAGTAAAATGAAACAAGATTTTCAATTCATGAATCGTTGTATTTGAATATAAAAGGATAATTTCAGCGAGAGAGAGAAAACACAAAACGTATTTATCGACAGGTATTGAAAAATAAAAAAAACAAAATTTACTCGAAAAGCAACTGGAAAGAAAACTCAATACACATAAACTGCCAATAGAACAGAAACAAATTCGGCTGGTATTTTTAAAATATTATGTCACAGATATTGTAGCAGTTTTGACAAGTACACCTATCTGGAATACGTGGCAGAGCATCAAAACTTCCAATTCAAATCAGCATAACATTCGCACTTAGTTACTCTGGTCAAGGTGATGTGAGCGTAGTTGAACTAGAATTTGAATCATACTTGAACGGAGATGTAGGTAATCTGGGCGTTGAAATCCAGATCAGCATACACCAGCAAGGTGGAATTTAACCAGATCGCTACAATTGACTCTGTCAGCCGCCATTCGAAAAGATTTTGTCCAATTAAAATGCCTCTTGATCAACTGACCAATACACTCATCGGAGTTGTATTGGAATCTTATAAAAAGAATGTGGCCTTCACAAAGTCATTAGTTAGATTCACTTTAGAAAAAGTAAGCAATCTCACGCAACCCACACACACTTACAACGGGCTTCGTTTGCGAGAAGGGAGCGAAACGGACACGTTTCTAATTGGTCACGTGCCGGAATGTAGAGTGAATCAAATGAGCTTCTAGCACCTCGACCAATCACACGCAATCTTGTACACATGCAAACATGAATACATACACACACGCACGTACGTACATTGGCATACACATACGCCCACTTTCACGGAAGACAGGATATTAGTCGACACATTAATGTTTATCTTAAACATTTAGCCCAACAATATAACATTTATATTATTAAATGCGGAACAACCACGAATTCAAGAAATATAATATCACAGGATATTGACCAAGGACGTTAATAAACAGGGTTCCAGAAAGACAGTACAGTAAATATTATTACACACTAGGTTTTACGGGGATAACAAATTTTCACATAATTTTATCCAGTGTATCCCCATTCAATGTGATTCAGTTAGACAATTTAAGAACCAAAAAGACACAATAAAGTCTAATTTGAATTTTAACGACAAGAAGAAATGTTTCATAAAGGAGAATCTGTGAAGGATTTTTTCTCCGTGCATTCGTTACAATTTTAACAACCTTCTTTTCCAAACCAGGATAATTGATTGACACTCGGGTTTGCATATCTGAAAAATTGAGTGAAAATAAATTACCGTTGTCCTTGACAGAAAAAGCAAACATACACGAATACATTCATATCTATGGTTTCCACTCAGTGTCTTCGGATACGTCCTTGCCAGTAAGACAGAATTAAAGAGGGCACACCACAAAACCATTCACGTAGCAATTTTCCAATAGATTGTGGTTCAACTAATTGCCTCTTAATTAGTGATGTTACGGCGTACCGTGCTCGAGTGAATGGTTAACAACACCTGCAGCGATTTTCGTTCACGGCTGGCTGCATTGCACTAACAGATTCGCAAAGACCCGATTGATCCACATTTCCAGGTACGCATCGAGTTTTGCTTGAGAAGGTGGATCAATCGGGTCTTTGCGAATCTGTTAGTGCAAAGCAACCTCCAGCGAACGAAAATCGCGAGTCCACGTATGAAGTTCGCAACGCGCACCAATCATTCAAATCAACAATAATAATAATTATTATTATTATATACATGTACGCGTTAATCATATGCAAAACTAATAACAAAATCTAAACAAATGTAAACGTGTAAAACATTAATTAAACAAAAAAATGCAACTAAACAATCAAACAATAGCACGATAGCGCGGGTGGTCATAATGAATCATTAAATCAAATGTGCGAGCTTGGAGTAAGGGATGTATGCAGCCAACGGATAACAACAGCCGAAACAGTAATCCAGTAAACTAAAAGTCGTGCCATTTATTTCTCGGGAGCCAGCTCCTACTACACTAACGATGTACACAATCGTTGGTTTACAGGAAAATATTCGGTATCTTAGCAGTCATTCAACAGAACAAATGCGCCACAAATTAAGGCTTCACAAGAAACGCCTCTTAGGTTATCATTCATATATATATATATATATATATATATATATATATATATATATATATATATAAGAACACAGTGAAAAAATCATAAAGCAGAAGTTAAATTGCCGTACCCAAAATGCAATACGCCTATAAAGCTTAGCTAGTGTACCAATTAAATTGTCAAACCATACCACTGCTGAGTACTCTATCAAGAAAAGTTGAAACCATGCTCTTAAGGAAGAATTGCCAGTCCATGCCATTCACAGTTCTTGTTCTACCAACGACATATGTACAGTTATTCTCGATTATTGTTTGTTTTTTTTTAAAAAAAGTACTATCTTCATGTCAAAACAAAAGTAGACGACGGTGATCTTCCAAGAATAAGCGCTGTATACACCTCAACCAAAACGGCGATCAGCAAAGATTCACTGCGCTGTTTTAGCGAACTCCAAGTAGTTTGTCCAGGATTTTTCAATCTACAAAAATACAGGAAATAAACAAATAATAGTTAAATATAAAAAAAAGTACGTTGCTGAAAATGAATCACTGAGTTTTTATACACTTTTCAAAGCTATTTCGAACATAAAATGCTCAAGTCCATCCTCGAAATGTAACATCATCCTTAAAAATAAAAAAGCCACGAACACTATGGATATTGTGTTAGTAACCGATACCAACATTATTATACCGAAAAGGTACATGGTACTCACACTATGGTTTCCGAATCGGTACATGGTACCAAAAACTGATGGATATCAATTTATGCTATAGTTCACCGAAATTAACAATTACAACAATTTCTGAACACCGGTTACTCCAGCAAATCTATACACTCTGGCCTTGATCGATATCAGTTATCACATTTCGCGGTAAGCATAACATCATTCAATTCAATATATTGCAGTTAAATACTGATTTTTGCGAAGAACTAATATATATGCAAGTATGTATAAAGGTTTGCGAACCTAGTAACAAATTAGTTAAGTTGTGACCAGAAGGATAAACCAAAGGCAGCATGAACGGAAAGTATAATCACATGCACATCCGTTTCGTGCTTACTGGCGACTTATCAGGAGGAGCCTGTATTACGCCCTTAAACCACTATATATTTGGTAGAAGAAAGTGGAATAATAGGACGGTACAATCTCCTAGACGAATGTGTAAACCTGCTGTAGTGTAGCTAACATTATATAAAGATACCTGACAATGCGATTTCAACGTTAACTCAATTATATATATAGTGTTAGTACCGTGTACCTTTTCAGTACTATAACGTTGGTATCGGTTACTGACAAAATAGCCATAATTATTTAAATCAAACTTGCGAGCTTGAAGTAAACACCAATCCCATTGTATTTAACCAGTCGTCGAACAACATAGCAAAACTACCGCCAGTCGCAACGCACAAATCCAGATATTATTAGCAGTCGAATTATTATTAGCGTACGAAATGTTAGAGAGAGAGAACTCAAACTACACCTTCGACGACTGGTTAAATACAATGGGATTGGTGTTTACTTCAAGCTCGCAAACTTGATTTAAATAATTTTTACCACCATCCGCGCAATCAATTATTGTGTAATTGTATTGACAATAGCCATAATGTTAGTATCCTTTACAGACTCGGTATATATTATATAGAGTGAGTTAGTGTGAAAGTCGCATTTTCGAGATTTTATATGATGTTAGCGTCACTACTGCAGGTCTACACATTCGTCTAGTAGATTATACCGTCCTATTATCCGACATCTCTCACCCAAATAAATTGTGGTTAAAAGGCGCAATACCGGCTCCTATTGATTAGTTGCCAGTAAACATGAAACGAATGCAGGCATGAGATTTTACTTTACGATCATGCTGTCTTTGGTTTATCCTTCTGGTCACAACTGAACTTATTTGTAACTAGGTTCGCAACACCTAATACATGCTTACTATCATGGTATCAGTTTGTCATGAGATTTGTAAAATGAGGGCATTGTAATGAAGAACAGGGAAGCCTTAAAGCTTACACGGTCGTAATCGATAATTACACTCCATATCTCCCCTTCTCTCTCTTTTTAAAAATGATATATTCTCTCGGTTTTAATTAAATCATTTCAGCGAAACGTCAGAAAGAATCAATCAAGGGCAAAATTAACGCGCCGTCAAATACCATTTGGCCACTAATTAATGTACCATCAGTTTCAAATCTTGCCCATTGCTTCGGTTGGGGCACATTTTGAGAAGGCCATACAAAAATCCAACTCACCTGGCTACCGAGACTGCAACAGAGAATGTCTCAAACTGCCAGAGAATGTAGATCCGTAATCTCATTATCATAGGTAGACATATAGCAGCGCAAATGCGTATTAACTCTTGTTGTAGCGTGAACACGGGGGTAAAGAACACAGGGTGACCATAACGCTCATTAGCCAAAGTAAAACACGTGTGAGATTGTACGCAAAAGTTAAAATGCTATCCAATAACATTGATTAAAATCTATGTCGCATCGTTGACATGCTAAATGCATTCAGGCTCTTTGCACTTACATGATGGCAATTGCGAATGACGCACAGGACACACAACGCGTTGCATAATGAAATAAGTATACACAATTCCGCATACTTCATGAATGTGCAAAATTTTGACAAAATTAACACTCTACGCACATGTTCACGCTTAGTTAGACACGTAAATCATAATCTATTTAAGAAGATAACAAACAGGTTTGCTTTCTCTAACACCAAAAACATGTTTGTTTTCGATTACACATGATACCCACGAAAATATGGTGACATTCCGTTGAATGCCACAATCGCCGATTGATATTATGCGGACAAGATTCCCGTTTATGCACATATACGTAGATGCCTACGGCATTTGATGGCTCCCAAATCCAGATATTATTAGCAGTCGAATAATTATTAGTGTACGAAATGTTAGAGAGAGAGAACTCAAACTACACCTTAGGCTACAACGGACAATTCAAGGAAACGAAAGTTAAATCTGACCAAAGTCGCTTTTTAAATGACGATTTAACATGTATGCATTTTTTTATCCGCACAGCATAACCAGTAACATATCTTAGCTGATTTATTCACAGATTCCTGTCAGATCATCCGTTACATAAAAAATATCAAGTAAACATAACAGAATACACAGTGAATGGGTATAGACCAGTATTATAAACGTTCTCATTTTTCGTACTACCGACATTGCATAGAACTATTTAAACGAGTTATGTATTAGGTGTTCAGCATCTAGTATATATATATTTTGGTGATTCATGTGGAATAATTGGACGGTGCAATATCCTACACGAATGTGTAAACCTACAGTAGTGAAGCTAACTTCATATAAAGTCTTCGACAATGCGACTTCGAAGCCAACTCACTATATATAATATATACTGAGCCTGTAAGGGGTACCAAGATTATGTATGTTGAATCAGTATCTGATACCAACACTGGTTGCCGAATCAATACATTGTACTAACACGATAGATTTCAATGTATGCTAAAGTTCACCAAAATTGAATGCCTGTTACACCAGCAAATCCATACACTCCGACGTTGATCGATACCAGTTAACACTTTTCGCGGTAATCATGACATCAATCAATCAAATATATAACAGTTAGATAGTGTCTGTTGCGGAAAACAAATATACGTGCAATTATGTATTAGGTGATGCGCATCAAGTAACAAATTATTTCAAATGACTAGAAGGACAAAAAGAAAGTCAGCATGAACAGATGGTATAATCTCATCTGAACATTCGTTTCGTGCTCTCGTGAATATTATCAAAAAATGTAGATTTATACAAATTTTTATATGCACACCAAACCTGCAGAATTCAACAAACTGAAGTGGAAATAACAGAGGCGCATACAATGACAGAAGTCTCCAAACAATGTGAGCGTTTAACACTGCAATCCACACTGGTGCTGTTACCATGTGGAAATGATAAATTTGCGCAACAAGGTGAAACGATCAATTACACTGGGAAAAATAGCACTCGTACATGTAACGGTGAACAATGCGCACAAATGGTTAATTCTCAAGCCATTAAAACAATTTATGACCAGATCTCAGACATCACTTTGCAATACTGCGAGAATGACCTTTACATGCAAACACGCATACACACAAACACAAACGCATACACACTCACCAACTAGCCAAAACAAGAAACAGAAGTAAAGCGAGTCAGATTTGTTACCACTAGCATAATCAATTGAAAACCCAAAATGTATAAATATGTATGATTGTATAAGAGATGATTAGCATTCACGAAATAAATGGCCTTTATCCACTTTTTTATTAATGTGTTCTTTATTCCTTATTATAAATATAGCGAGTTAAATTAAAAAGGCATGGATATTACATATATATATATATATATATATATATATATATATATATATATATATATATATATATATATATAAAGGTTTACGATATATATATATATATATATATATATATATATATATATATATAGGTATAATGAATTATTTTAGTCATATGAGCATATATTCTTATGCAATTATTTCTAAGAGTTGATTAACTTCGCATTGTGCTTACGTTAAGTTTTGAAAACAATTAGTTTATCCATACTCTCTCTACCTTTCTCTCTTTAATCTTTGACCTAAGCGTCGTTATGACATTCACTCTTCTTCCATCTAGGTAACTTGCTGCACTATATTTGAACTAATTTGTTACTATGTGCGCAATACCTCATACACCGTTGTATACATTACAGTTCCCGGCTTTAAATAAAATACAGTATTTGACAGTCAGGATTTTTGTTTTATCAGTTTTGAATTTTGATTACAGTGACATAGTAGCAGTACAGTCATAACAACAAAAAAATGTTCGATACATTCTCTCTCCCCTACAACATTCTGCACACGAGATGAGATTATGTATAACGGGAATTCGAGATAGCTGAGGTAAGTATTGGTCTGTTAATTACGAATAGTTATATATTGAGCTTAATTACTGAGACAAATTCTATGATTAAAACCAGTGTTGAGTAAAAAAAATTTTTTAATAAAATAAAAATAGAACGGTTTTGGAACGAGGTTACCACATTTGCTTAAATCTGCTATTGTGAGTATTGTGCTGTGGATATAAGTAGACTAATTGGCCTGAAGATGGAAAGGGGATTCACCTTCCGAAACGTCGCCAGTAAACAAAGATGTGATAGAACCGCATTTCCATTGGAACCAATAAAAAACTCAACCCGATCAAAGACAAAACAAAATTGGAAATTGTAATCAATCGGATCCTCGTGAAACTGTCCGTGCAAAGCTACTACCCGCGTACGCAAAACGCGGCATTTGAATATATGAAGCTGGCACTCCGAAAACACATTTCAAAAAATACCTAAATCTCCACGGAATCTTTTTTACTGATAGACTCGCACAGATATTTCCCTGTTCACGTATCTTGTGTTTCACGAGGATACGATGTGCCGTAGTCAAACGTTCGATATTGCTAATAATAATAATAATATCCAGCTAAGAGAATGCTGGTCACGCCCCCCGTGGTTCTAGACATCCGGCGGAGTTGCCAAGGTGGTCGGGCGAGCAGGATGTGAAATTGGTTTTTCTCAAATAGTGCCAGAAACAGCGCAATTGCCATTCATTGTTGATGGGGCATAAAAGGGCGTTCGTACAGAACTGCTCGCCTTGTAAACTTTGCTCTTCAGAAATGCCCCCTGGGTAGTAAACGATTAGAGATACCCCCCCAAGATCGATAACTATTATCTGCCCGGATCATCTTATTTTACTGAATTAGTGACCAGAATTTATTCCAACAGCCGAAACTTGTCCTCTGCGTATGGCACTTTTCTCTCATCCTCTCGATACTCATTTAATATTAGGTAAGTGTGCACTGTGGCCAGTTTCCCGCCTATATCCCAGTATTAACGGAAAGATTAAGATTGCGTTTTCCGGTAGAACAAGCCTGGGACTGCCAATTGTCAGACCACAAATTTCTACGACTACGGATCTCCGCAATGTAGGTTCACATAAGCTATTAGCAAATAAAATAATAAATAAATAAAATATGTCGCTTTAGCTCAAAAAAGCAGCATAAGATGGAATGAATTCTGCTTCGTTACTTCGAAGGTAGGGCTCGAAGTCGCCCCCCCCCACACTCCAGCAGTTTGTGTAGGCTAGCAAGCTGGCTAATTAAGTTCATAGGAAAGAAGGTAATTGTCAAGGTCTATCATTGCAAAGATGCTACAATTGAGTAACTCCTATGCACATTTAAAATCGAAAACAGAAAAAAAACAGTACAACTATGAACAAAGAACGTACGGCCTCTTCAAACAACAGCATCTTCGCGATGCATTCTTCAGCGGCTGCCTTGAAATCGTGAAAACGATAAACTTCGAATATGTCGAATTCCTGTTTAATTGTGTTCGAAATTGCCTGAAAATCTTGATGCGCCATTTGAACACGATTATCCCACTAAAATAGAATAATCAATGTACACATTTTATGCACGTTTGCCTTAAATAAATTATTGGTCGTTTTGTTGAATCAGGCTTACAGATTGGTGTAAACAGAGAATACTTTGTACAGACTATTTAGTTATGTCTCATATACGTTAACTTTTGCTCTGCATATCAAGTGTATACTTTTGTGATCAACATGGTTAGCACTGATTTATTGCCAAATAAGGCCGGAAGCATGGTGTATTAGAAAGACGGTATTTAATAACTGGAATAATGCAAATAGGTTCCCTATGAATGACGAACTTAATCGTTGTAGTGGCCTAGTAACGCACAGCTGTATGCCAGAAAGCAGCTTCATTTGAGCTAACATGACGAAAAAACTGTTGTCAATGAGCATTAATTATGAGGCAATTGATAACAATAACGCACATACTGCTGACGGCATCAAATTTGCATACCTAGGTTAAACAACAACTCCATTTTAATCGTACAACCCGCGTAACAGCAAACATACCACCAGTCGCAGGCCACGCCCTAACGCGTGTCGAACTGCGGTCGTCATCATCAAAACACAGTTAACCAGGAACTACTGGCTGCACATTTCCATGCGGTCACGAGCTTAAGCGTGTCCAGCTTTTGTCACCTGCACGTAAGCCATCTTTATTTGCGTGGATGGTGATAAGAATATATTTCAATTAAGCTTGCTTACTTGAATTGAAGACAAAGAAGTTAAGCTACGGTGTAGATAGCCACAATGAAAAAAATCTATCATCATAAGCATTACTACATCAGCTTGGCATACTGATGATTCACTGCGTCATAGCAACTAAATTCATAGTTAAGCGCGGGCACATTCTCAGTTTTTGGTAATCAAAGAAAAATGGCAACACAACTCATTACGCTGTTTGTCTGGATTTCAGAAATAGCCTCGATTAGAAGATTTACACCCAGCCACGGAGATTTAACATCATTCACAACGTATTTACAGGTGTGCATAGGTAAGCTGCCACGCACGACTTAAGCTGAGCGCAGGCACACACGTCAAGTGTCGAAGCACATTTGTCACAGCTAAACAAATCTATACCTAGCTACACAGAAAACATGTTTGGTTTGCGTGTGCAAAGACTGACAGTTAATGAGTGTTGACGCTTTGCAACTAAGCTTTTGGAATATCACCGAATGCAAACACAAAATGGTGGATTGAAGGCATTAATTAGTCGACAAGCAAGGCAGCCAGACATCGATTAGTTTATCCGAATAGCACATTTTGCATATTAAACACTTGATTGTGTGTGTGTGTGTGTGTGTGCAATGCGCTTAAACTTAGGTGATGAAGAGACTTTGCTAATGTCATTCAAATTGCCTTTTATAATTGGCACACGCCGCTTTCTATGCCAAAACGCATCTCTCAATTTGACACACACACACATGGACTCACCTCTTCGATTTCGCGCTGCAAAAAAGGCAGTTTGCTACGGTCCCCCTTCATAGACAGCTCGAGGCGAACTTTTTGTTCCCGCTTACCGGCCAGCGTAACCTCGGCCTCCTTCAAATGTTTGAAAGCTCTGACACGCTGCGACAGTGCATTCTATTGATTCGGTGTGCAGAAACAGATTAGGTTAAAAACCACTGATAAATAGTTGAGTGCGAGAGGTGATAAAAATTATATTAAATCAAGTTTGCGCGCTTTAGTTAAGCACCAATCCTATTTTATTGTTAAAATACGTCAAAAAATATAGCCAACCTGCCGTCAGTCGCATATACCGGCCCATGTCAGCATACTATTGTCATCACAAAGGCGCAGCGGCAAACCGAATAAAGAGAATCATATCTTAAGTTATATGTAAGATATGGGAAATCATGGAAGAGAAGCTCACTCCCCGTAGCCTCGCACACATTGTACTTGAATGGAAATTTCGCATGCACATCTGCTTTACAGTTATGGAGAATCAAATATTTGCTCTCACTCCTAGTTGCCTCGCACACATTGTACTTGAATGGAAATTTCGCATGCACATCTGCTTTGCAGTTATGGAGAATCAAATATTTGGCTCTCACTCCTAGTTGCCTCGCACACATTGTACTTGAATGGAAATTTCGCATGCACATCTGCTTTGCAGTTATGGAGAATCAAATATTTGCTCTCACTCCTAGTTGCCTCGCACACACTGTACTTGAATGGAAATTTCGCATGCACATCTGCTTTGCAGTTATGGAGAATCAAATATTTGGCTCTCACTCCTAGTTGCCTCGCACATATTGTACTTGAATGGAAATTTCGCATGCACATCTGCTTTACAGTTATGGAGAATCAAATATTTGCTCTCACTCCTAGTTGCCTCGCACACACTGTACTTGAATGGAAATTTCGCATGCACATCTGCTTTGCAGTTATGGAGAATCAAATATTTGGCTCTCACTCCCCGTAGCCTCGCACACATTGTACTTGAATGGAAATTTCGCATGCACATCTGCTTTGCAGTTATGGAGAATCAAATATTTGGCTCTCACTCCCCGTAGCCTCGCACACATGTACTTGAAGGAAATTTCGCATGCACATCCGCTTTGCAGTTATGGAGAATCAAATATTTGGCTCTCACTCCTAGTTGCCTCGCACACATTGTACTTGAATGGAAATTTCGCATGCACATCTGCTTTGCAGTTATGGAGAATCAAATATTTGGCTCTCACTCCTACGTTAGCCTCGCACACACTGTACTTGAATGGAAATTTCGCATGCACATCTGCTTTACAGTTATGGAGAATCAAATATTTGGCTCTCACTCCTAGTTGCCTCGCACACATTGTACTTGAATGGAAATTTCGCATGCACATCTGCTTTACAGTTATGGAGAATCAAATATTTGCTCTCACTCCTAGTTGCCTCGCACACACTGTACTTGAATGGAAATTTCGCATGCACATCTGCTTTGCAGTTATGGAGAATCAAATATTTGGCTCTCACTCCCCGTAGCCTCGCACACATTGTACTTGAAAGGAAATTTCGCATGCACATCCGCTTTGCAGTTATGGAGAATCAAATATTTGGCTCTCACTCCTAGTTGCCTCGCACACATTGTACTTGAATGGAAATTTCGCATGCACATCTGCTTTGCAGATATAGAAAATCAGATATTTGACTCTCACACCCAGTAGACTCACACACATTATACTCGAAAGGAAATCTCGGCTACACAACTGCTATGCAGTCACAAAGCCAGCATTTTATCAAGTACAAGTAAGTAATCATAGATTGTACGAATGGTGATAACAATTCTTTAAATCGGGTTTGGATACTTTAGATAAACATGATATAGCAGTATTAAACTAAGAACTGCTTCACTGCGCCTTAACCGTTAAAATTGAAATCGTCTTTTAATTAGAAAATAACACTGATATATGAATAGATTTTTTCAATTCAATAAAGCACACATAAACGGATCCATCTAGTCATGTATAAGGCATGGCAAGATGCATTCAGCAACATAGCTATACCAAAATTTGTGCTCGCAAAATGAAAATTTTTAACAAATTTAATTTTCAACAAGCACACATCACATCAACGACAAATATATAATAGGTACACACAAAATAATCGATTTGAACTTAGTCTGTCTACAGAATATAGCATAGGCCGTTTTAAAAAATGCTTCCACCTTACTGATAAACAGTTGTTAATCACATTAACACATTAATGAGTTATAAAGTTTTACTTCAGTGCAAATGCTTTGGGGGCGATAAAATTCAGCGAATTTCTGCTCGGTTGATCATTCATAATTAACTTGTGAAATAAGTTTATACATAACAAGTAAAGAATAAGCAAAAGGATGCTTAATACCCGTTTAACTACTGAGCAATGTAAGCATAAAGTAGTAATGTATTCGTAATAGGTACATAATCATCATCATCATCATCATCATCATCATTACCATCATCATGCACAGCCACACATAAGTCAAAAGTGACTAATGTTTCACTTCCATGTAACCATAGGAAGCGAACATTGTAATTCGTATTGTTCATGGTTATATTTGGACTGTAAATGAACACTAGGCCGCCCATTACTTGTAAAGACGGTTTGTATTCGAAGTTTTCTTTCTTCTAGATAGTCTGCCAACCAAAACTGATGAACAGTATCTGCTCAGATGCCAGAGGCCAAAGTTTCCTTCAGTAGCCGAAACCTTCCCTTCGTGTCTGGCACGTTTGCTCTCATTCCGCTAATACACATATAACAAACAAAAGCTACTGCGCAATTAGACCAAACTCGCTGCTACACATGAAACGGGATAATGACTGTGTCCCATTATATATATACACGAAAAGCAATACAAACAGAAAATTAAAACGGAGAAAGAGGGAGTAACTGAAATGTGGGAAAAATAAAATGCACCAAAAATGATTCTCACCTTGGCCGCCTGAATCAATCCCAGAAGGTCTTTCGAGAAGAAGTACAAAGAGACTGTTTCAGACTGCGAAACAGCCGCTTGCTGTTGTCCCCGAAACGCGTCTACATCCGCTAATTGAGTGAGAAGCTGTGCTAAGCCAATGTGCTCCTCTACATTGGCCAACTGAAAGAGGGTCTTGGCCAAGGTTTGTGTTGATGTGGCCAATTCTAGAAAACGTTTATTCAAAAATGTCATCTCACATTGGAAAAAAACGAACTCCAAAATAAATATTGCGGAAACACACACACACACACATATATATATATATATATATATATATATATATATATATATATATATATATATATTACATTAAGAGCTTACTTTTAATAAGTGTCTCTTACTGTTTTTACGCTGATGCATCTTCTTTTTACTTCTATTCGCTTATCTTCCACTTCTCAGTCGTTCCAGTCTCGTCGCCTGCTCTGTCAGAGTTGTAGATACCTGTGACTTTGCAACACCCGTGTTGGTCATAACACGGATGAGTTAGTAATGCAATAGCCAGTGTGTCACAAATCTATTTCTTTTAAACGACCGTACTCATTCAGATGGCGTGATAGGCCGTGGACTGAAGATACCTGAAATTTGGCATCGAACATAATTCATTGTGCGGCGAAACTAGAAACAACTCATTCTTAGTCAACACCGGGACGAATTAAAAAGGCAATGCTCAGTTTCGTACTAGTTTCTTTCATTCAAGCGACTATTAGTTTAAAATACTAGTTGCATAACTATGGTTAAATTTTAGTTTGAAAGAAACATGTTGCACGACAGTGAATAGACTAACTACATTTTCCTTGTTGGGCGAAACTAAGTGTTGTCTTCAATTTGACTCCGAATATATCGACTTCCGGTTTCGGAGACCTTTTTCAATAGAAGGCACATCCCACAAACAATTTAACAATCATTAGGGTAAGTGGTGAATTTAGTTTAAACTGTACCATTATTATTTATCGCTAAATCTATTAAGCATGTGTACACTCATCGAAATGAAATTACAGTGATTTAATAACATAAACTGACGACTAATTAGACAAGCGTACGCTCTGCCTTTGTGTATGTGTTATCGTTTGTTTTCGGATTTACGAGAAATCAGTTACTGCACGTGTACACTCATCCCAGGAAATTGCAGCGATTTAACATCTGACGGTTCACTAGATGCGCGTACACCCTGTCTGTGCTTGTGTATGTGTGCGGGCCTTTGTTCAATGATGATAAATAATCTGTTAAAAATAATTACCAGCACGTTTATCACTCATTCAAATGAAACTAAAATGATAAATATCAATTCCTAATTGCACACATAAGACCTCTTGGAACTGATAGTGGTTGTCCCATTTGAAAACCTCCAATCTCTTAATAAAATTCATTCCCAAATAACATGTCTCATCGTCATTTTACATCCTTCTAATCTTACTGGATGATCACCCAGGAAACGCTAAAAATGTCTAGTGCTTTGGTTACTGGTAAATTGGTGTACATTGACACTACATCTAAACTCGCCAATCTATCATTTTCATTTTATCGACAATCTCAACAGATGGTATGAGTTTATCAATGCATGGTCTAAGAAAAACTAATATTTCCCTAATCTATGGCAAAGAAACTTAGAAATTTTATATGTTGGTGAGTGTTAGACATTAACAATAATCCTCAAGGGACTGCCTGGTATCTTTACTAAACCATAAACTCTGAGCGTGACTGCATCTCTTTGTATGAGAGCGTTACCATGCGCTTGATCTAATCCACCCTGGGCAATCATGCTATTGACCAATAATTTAGCTTCTCCTTGTAACTTATCCGTATGATAGTATGTAGAAGAATGTGGAATAATAGGACGGTACACATTCTTCTACTAAATATATAGTGGTTAAAGGGCTTAATACCGGCTCCTACTGATGAGTCGCCAGTAAGCACGAAACGAATGTGCACGAGATTATACTTTCCGTTCATGCTGCCTTTGGTTTATCCTTCTGGTCACAACTGAACTAATTTGTTACTAGGTTCGCAAAACCTAATACATACTTGCATATATATTAGGTCTTCGCAACAAACAGTATTTAAATGTAAAACACCTATTCTCAGAAACGAATATCAACTCACAACTGGTATGACATGTTTTACATACCCGTTGTGATGTTCGCCTAAAGTGTAGTGAATGATTGATTTGTATGTTAGTTCCATTCGTAAGTCTTGTCAGAGTGTAACGAGAAAGCAAAGCTAAATGGCAAGTTGGCGACAATACAGTTGAAGCAGTCAATCGTAATTCTTGTAACTGTGTGTACCGTTGATTAACACATGCAGATTTTTGCTTCTTAAGTTTCGCTTAAGCAGCAGATGATTGAGTCACTTAAAAGAAGGAAAAAAAAGTGGATTTACCAAAATTACCTGACCTGCGATTGGCCTAGCACAGGCTGAAGTCAAGTTGTTTTGTTTACAGAAGGTATGTTCTGATGATTGGTGAATTGAAAAAGGTGACCGCCATAAATCACGGAAATATCCTCAAGAAACAAAAGAACTTGAATTCAGCCTGTGTTAGGCCAAACGCAGATCTGGTAATTTTGATTCGGTCAATTGGCTGTCGGGCGAAAATGGCCTATCAAGCACAGATGAGTCGGACTGCCAATGTCAGCCAACTGCGCTATGGGCAAAGTCGCACCGATTTCCTAAAACCTAAAAGCCAATCAGGTTATCAGGCCGGAGCCGGTCGGAAGCCCGATAAGTGGAGGGCATAGCTATCAACTTTGACGTATTCGCTAGCTAATAAAACGAATTTCATAAAGCGAATTTTAATGCCAAGTCAAATAAGTATAATATAGAAATATGCAGTTTTTCACTCAATTCATCAATATGGCTTTTTGGGTGAGTATAACCTGAAATGCAGTAACGACTAGGCACATTTTGGAAAGTGCACGCATGTATACGAATAAATTTCGATAAACTTAATATCCGACTTATAAACATCACTACCACAGCATAAATAATACTGCCGTCGTACTAACATGTACCATAAAAAATAAAAGCATAGAAACGCAGAAAATGTAATGATTAAAGGGCGAATAAGTCTAGTCCATAGGGGGAGAATGGCATAAATAGAAAACAGCAACCAAGCTATTTAAACCCTCTCCAGATAAATATATTTTATAAATTAAAGGTATCTCATAGTTGAAATATAAAATTCTAACAACACAGATTATAACTTACCGAGTTGATTTGAAGAGAGCAAATTTAAGTTGACTGATAGTCGATAAATCTGACGTTCCCAAGCTTCAATTTCTTGTGTTTTAAAATCAAAGTACTGCATAAAATTCGAAAAAAATATATAATTCAGTAAATATATATATATATATATATATATATATATATTATTGGCGTTCAACTAAGTTATTTTAACACTCAAAAAATATGCTTAATGGGGTACGCCAAACGAGACCAAGAGGCTTTACCATTGCTGCAGTTAACAAACTTAATCCAATTAATAACTGTGATTACTAATCAACTGCTAATCCACAACTTATACTAATCATATATATATATATATATATATATATATATATATATATATATTATTGCAAAGATCCATAATTTACGGTTATGTTATTCTGTGCGAAGCTTAATCAGAATATAAAATGTTGCACCGTCCATTTTTACCAACTTAGGTGCGAAATAATATAGTGGGTTTTGAGCGTGGTTTCTGATCTTAGTGATGCGTAGCCGGTAAATATGGAACGCTTGCATCATATCGTTTGCTCACGCCGATTTAAGCGTGTCCGCTTGGTCCTGTATGAGCAAACTATTCACCAGGTAGCCCATGCACAATACACTTGTCCACGCATCAGTATCATATAGCATTGCGCGACGAACCACTTGCATGAATCGATGTGTAATGTTGGACAAAAGGTATCCGATTGGGGCATAAAGATTAACGAAATTTTATATATAAATCTCAAGCAATTAGACGAGACACAGAAAGTAAAAATGGTGCAGTTCACAAAAAAAATCTCTACATCTGAGGCAAGAGTTTTAACGTGAATCAAAGCACAATGAAGGTAACAGCTCCTATCTGAGCATATAACTGGAGTTTATATATATATATTCATCTATACATGGACTGCCATACAAATGATGACGCATAAATTGCGCGAAACTGCGATTTGCTAACTTGATAGCATGCAACATAAGGAAAACAAATAAAAATGGCAACATTCAAGTCACGAAAATAACAACAAATGCATGCAAATAACCTGTCTGCAAAAAGTAATAAGAAACTGAACGAAGCGGCGATAAAAATTGAAGCTGATAAAACTGACGAGCGCAAAAACGCTTTTTTTGCATTGTGTACAAATAGGTTCTGCGCGTTTAAGTTGCTCACAACAATGTAAACTAATTCAAAAGTTTGCGGCAGAGCGGATATTGTCTGTAGGCAGCAAAGATTGACAACTACAGACAGGCGACGAGTGGCACAAATGAAGCAAAACTAAAATAACAGACCACCACGCCTAACTAGACTTGAATTCATCTTAAACAGAAGGCTAACTCTATTAAACTGGCGGTGGTTTTGTTTCGTTGTTCGACGGCAAACTTTATTGGTACACAAAGATGTAGCCAACTCAAAAAACCGTTTCACAGATTGCCTCCCACGTAACATCAATGTAAAACACACAGCTTTTGCGCAATGTTGCGCTATCTTCAGTTTCAGAATAGAAACGCCGTCATTTGCATAGAAGTGCAGCTCCGTGGAACAGTGATAGATAAGTAAAGCTTAAAATACTAGGCACAAATATAATATCAATTTAAAGCGTCTAAGCAACAAGGTCTTGCGCGTGAAAATAGCATTTTTATTGTAGTACAAATTCTAATTATGGATTCAGCTTCCAGGAAGCGCATAACATTGCAGTTATATAGTACGCGGTTGTATGAAAATTACGTTAGACAGGCACGCTGTCGCAATTAATTAATTATATTCTCAATACCTGCTGTGAATGTAGAGGTTTTTAATTAATTAAATCAAGGTTCCGATCTTGATATAAACACCTGACTCATTATGTGCAAAAATTTGTCAGTATAAACTAAGCATTGTGTAGTGTAGAAAGGGAAATTCACCAAGTAGACCGATTTAGTCCTTATTGGGAATGCATCACGTACTGTCCAGAATTTGCCGCGGACAGAGCTCGAACCTGGGTACGTCTGCTTCGGAATCTGGTGCTCTAACCAGTTATAGCGAGGAAAACGAGGACAAACTGAGAAAGGAACGACGGAAACACCGGTACATGTTTTCCAACTAAAGACTAGCTGTATTCTCTTAATATTGACAAGATTCATGATAACGCTGAAGCACAACCGACAGACCCTAGCGATCGCAAGTCTACTGATCACGTTTGGATGTGACACCAAGTGCGAGAATAAGTTAAGACTAACTACTTCAATATCGAAGAGGTTTCCAAGGCAGCGCCATGTTGCTCTGCTTTTGTTTGTCTAAAGCCTACCAAAAACCATAGAAAATATTGGTTCCGATTTGAGCAAATCATATTTATTTCAAATATACCAAGATAAGATCGGTTTTACCTCGAGTAACATTTAACTAATTCTGTTGAACCATTAATGTTCTTTCAGTCATCTTTTAGCAAACTAATCCTCACAGTCTACCTTCCAGCCTAGAATATTAGCTCCAACACCAGTAGTTATATCTAAGCAAGTACTCATGCTAAGAAGTTGTGCATAAAAGACGTAATTCTAAAGTTGAGTTTCGAGGCTTTTCAATAAATCAATGCACATGTATTAGACATTCGCGTTGGCTTAAATAGTTCTTGAATGAATAGCCTCACAGCAAAAATAAATCATTAGTTAACGAACGCTGGGTTCCTATTAGGCAAGTCTACACCAATCAAAATGCACATACTTCTATTGCGCAGAAGTTATAATTCGACACTATAAAGAAGCTTAATATTCTATTTAATAATAACCCAGTTAATTAATAAATAGAATATAATAGTCTCTTAGTTTAGCCGTTATTAAAAGTAACTGTCAGTCCTGCCAGCTGCACCGCGAAAACAAAGAAGTAATCGAAATATTTTGTTTATTAATTACTTGCATAATCGATCGTTTAGCACAAATAAAATATAACAGTCAGTGATATGTCTAGCTGCACTGCTATCGTTTGCTCAAAGTTACTAATGGTAAAATGTTCTATTCATAATAGACTAATAAATACACGACTATAAAGTTATCGTGCACGTTCTATACAAACGTAAACAAATGACATTTACAATTCCTCATAACGACAATAAATCGGAAGTAAAGATTTCCATTATTCATCAGAATAAAGCAAACAGAAAAGGAAAGACATATAGATCGAGAAATACTTGGTATATCGAAGTAAAAATCTTTTTCATCAGCATGTTCATAAAAAACAGTAAAAAAATACATAACTTTCCAAATCTCATATTGACTGAAAGATTCAGTTATGTACATAGCACGCTTTTAAAATCAATAGGAGGTCCATATTGATTGTTATCTTACGCCAAAAATAAACTTTAAGAGTAAAAAGACACTGGCAGAAGTAGACACGGGCACACTCAATTCCCCAAAAAACAGACAGTTCGAGTAAAAATGTCATGTCTATTGAACTACAGAAACATCATTTTAGAAATAACATCTTCTGAAATGCAGTTCTTTGTTAAATCTGGCTTTAATAAACAAACACGTGAATCCGCCAGGCCTGGAGTATAATCTTTGTTAATTCTTTATATCAAGTTTGCGGTCTTGAAGAAAACATTTACCCCTCAGTATTTAACCAGTCGTCGAACAACATAGCAAAACTACTGCCAGTCGCACGCACCGACGTATTTCGACCTTCCGTGATCATCATCAGAGTACGACAGAAAACTAACTGGCGAGGATCAAACAGCAACGCATGTATATATCAATAAAGCAAAATTAGTCCCCATATTGCCAAGATCACAAACGTGTGCAACAGACTAATCGCGGAGATAAGAACACTACCATACGATGGGTTTAGAGAAGGCGGTTAATCCACCACTCTTTAATAAATTACTTAGAGATAACTGACGGGTAGCGTAACATGTTCCTTTCGCACTCATAATACACCCGGTCGTTATTCGAGACATATGGGCC